>WHPX01001419.1:0-140125 GCA_011057435.1 Actinia equina
AGAAATCTTCCTCAACATAAGTCTGGTGCGTGCGCGGGTATACTGGGAAAAGAAGCAAAATGATCATGATTAATATTTAATCAATAATAATCCACATGGCCCAGGAGTTGACTCCATGGGTTAAGTATTGGGTAATACTAATGATACATTCAAGATTTATACTAAGAGAAGTCCCTCTATTTCCCTTGGTAACTGTCTGTCTTTTAATTCTTTGTATCCAGGGAAGGGAACTTGGCAAGAAAAATAGAGACTACCAGCTTAACACTAATGCGTGATCATTTGCTATTTTTCTAGTATTAATTTTAAAACCTGCATTAATTTCTTTAGTATAAATTTAATTAAAAATTTCTTTGTTATAATACTTACCCAATATGGGAAGGGAATACTTTTTTCCCATGATGGAGGCTTTTGTCTTTCAATGGGGGAACAGCTGTACATATCTTTTGAGAGGCAAGCTGAAATTCCTGTGTTGTTATTTTCCCATCTTTATCATTTGTTGCTACTTGTAAACAAGTTAAACAATCTCTAATAAATTTTTTCCTGACTGTTTCATCAAGTTCTGTTTTAGTCTTCACACAACGCTTTACCTCTGGTCCTAATGGGAAGTCAAATTTGTCAAGGAATTCCTCAGACTTTGCCTCACTGCTGCTGCTTTTATTCCCCATGTTGATAGCATGTGTCCTTTGGAGTTTGGGGACTGTAGGGCCTGTGATTTTTTCTTGTGATTGTTTGGAAGACAAAGAACATGCTGTTATTGTAGAGGTATAGCTACTTGGGGACTTTCTCTTCCGGTTATTACTTTGGCCTGAAAGCTTGCCATGAGAGGATTCATTTTTTGACTCGCTGTTTGATGGTGGTGAGTAGGTAAGGCTAAGGTTTTCATTATCTGTGTCTAGAATGCTTCCTGGCCATTTATGTGGAGGAGTTTCACTTACAGTCGCCTAAAAATCAAATCATTTCAAATCCCTTATGATTAGAAAAACTAATCAGAAAACAAAAAAAAAAAGTACATTACCTTATCAGGGAGGTTAAACATTATAACTTCAACAATGACAGAAACAAAAGCTTTAACACCTACTCAGACACGTTCTCGAACGACTCGAATTCAACGAAACACGGAAAGAAACACGGGAAGGATCTTTATATTAAAATTTTTTTTGAGACCTGAAAAGGGAGGGAAGAAAAACATGGGTTTTAAAATGGGGGGAAAGTGGGTCATGGAAAATCATACCAGTGGTCATGATATTACCGGTATTGTCCAAGCACAAGGGGAGGGTTAGGAAATTTCACTCCCATTGCTCTGGTAGGTCAGTCCTTATTTCCAACCCCCAATTCAAAATTTCCAACCCCTGCTAAAGTCCCTCAATTAAATATAATTTAATGTTATGTTTTCTTAATTATCCACTTCTAATTTAAGGTAATGCTACTGGACAGGATGATTACTCAATTCTCCAAGAACCTTCAGACTTCGAATTATCATCTGGTTCTTGTGAAGACTCGAGAAATGGAATTGAAGATGAAAATTTGGGACATCAGACAATGAACCTACAAGATTTAACAGCAAAGTACTTGATAAAAATCAAGGAAGGCAACAAACTAACCAATAAAGCTATGCAAAATATTGTTACATCAACATGTAAATTGTTTCATGTTGCTTTCAATCAACTGAAAAGAAAAATAGAGTGTTCCATAGAGGAGGCAGGTTTGGAAGTGGAGGATATTCCAGGAATATCTGATGCTTTTGATGAAGTATGTGATCCTTTTGATCAGCTTCTTACTACCTGGATGCAGTCAAAATATGTTCAAAGCCATTCACAATATGTGGTATGTACAGACTTGCCTATAAATAATTCATATTCTAACTTGTAACATTGTGAGTTATCTTAGCACACTTTATTTTGCTGCATTCAGATTGAGTCAACAGTTAAATAAATTGTTACCTTTACTTATGATGGCAGTATCATGACCAGTGTTGTCTCAATCAGCATGTAGCAGTGAAAACACAGTGCAGGTAATGTGACCAGGCATAATGTCAATAACTAGTACTGATGCAAAAGAGATAGTACCCTGTTTTTACATGTATTTTATATTTTGTTTTTGTCATCAAGGGCCCTGAAAAGAAAATACTTGGCAAGACAAGAAAGATTGTAAAAAGAAACAATAAAAAACAAATACTTGAAATTGAAGATACCTTCTACTATATCCCTATACTGGACACACTTCAAGTTCAAATTCGCTCAGGCCCAGAAAAATCAAATGTCCCTGAAGAACTCAGAGATTTTTGTAATGGAACATTTATATCTGAACATCCAATGTTTGGTTCTGATGATCAAGCTCTGCAAATACTGATGTATTATGATGATGTCAACGTGGAAAATCCTATGAATAGTAGAATTCATCAGCTTGGTTTCTTGTACTACCACCTAGCCAATCTACCTCCACAGTATCGTTCCAAATTAAAATCAATTCACCTTTTTTCAATTTGTGAAAAAGAGCACATTAAAAAGTATGGCTTGAATATAATCCTTCAGCCATTTGTAGAAGATCTACGTTCCTTTGGCATTGATGAAGGTTATCCATTTGAAGTTGATGGTGGAGTTATACATCTTAGAGGAGGCTTACTTGCAACACTGGCTGATACACCAGCTAGTCAGGCTGCAGGTGGTTTTAAAGAAAGTGTTGGTGGGGCACGAAGAAAATGCCGTCATTGTATGGCAACATTTGAACAAATACAATAATTTTTTCTTGAAGAAAATTTTGATCTGCGCTGCAAGGATGAGCATGAGAGACAAGTTAAAAGATTGGAAAATGCACCTTCAAAATATCTTGCTTCCTATTACAGCAAATACTATGGAATCAATACCAAAGCAAAATTAATGGAAGCCCCATACTTCGATGTCTGCCAACAATTACCACAAGACTTAATGCATATTTTTTAAGAAGGGATTTTAGCTTACCATATGATGCATATGTTAAAGTACTTCATATCTGATTCAGAAACTGATAAAATAACACTTGATCTGCTAAACAAGGAAATAAGACTTTTCCCTTTAGGATATTCACATAAACAAGATAGACCAGTCCATGTGAAAGATTCTGACATTGATATTAAAGCAAGCACAAACTTAGGTCAGAGTGCTAGCCAAATGTATCTTTTGGCATTTATACTTCCATTCATTATGGCAAAGCATATTGACATTCAAGATTCTGTTCACTGGGATTGCTACATGTCTTTGATAGAGATTGTGGTGATATGTTTTTCATCATCAATAACTACTCAGAGTGTGGTATACTTGAAGTCTGCCATCAAAAAATATCTTCAAACCTTTAAGGATCTATATGAAGCAAGAATAACTCCTAAAATGGATTATCTAGTTCATCTTCCTTATATGATATTGAAGTTTGGTCCTCTAATAAGGTCGTGGTGCATGCGATTTGAGGCAAAACACTCATATTTCAAAGATATTGCAAGAATCACAAAAAATTTCAGGAATCTCCCACATTCATTATCAACAAGACATCAATGCATGGAACTGGCTGACAGCTTAACACTGGATGATGAAACTGATCCTTGCCCACTTTTCAGCAATGACTGTGATATGGGAACAATAAAACCAATCAAAGATCATGATTCTACTGCTTATGCTTGGCAATGCATACAAAACTTTTATGATATCCATGGGCAGTGCAATATTCGGATTGCTGAAATATTTTTGGTTGATTCTGTGAGAGTTTATGGCACTCTTTATAAGCCTGGAGCAAACACCTTTTTACTGATAAGCAAGACTTTCAGAATCCAGAATTTGGAAGGCTTATTAAACTTTGGTATGTGGAGAACCTTGGAGTCTTTTTCGTGCTGCAGAAGGTGGATATGATTGCCTATTCTCGATACATAAATGGTTTTGAAATCGAAGAGCCCAGCTTACCCCAAGGCTACATTATAATAGCAGCAAATGATCTACCCAGCCCACGAGTACATCATGCATACAAGTTCAATGATAAGTCCTATATTATTAAAAGAGATGAGTTTTAATTATCTGAACTATTCATAAGTTGACTGGCTACTTTTGAATGTTCCATTTAAGCAGTCTGTCATGATGTTGAGTGTGTGCAGTATCAAAAATAAACTTCAAGAGGGTAAAACCCTTAAAAAAAAATCAAAAACAGTATTTCTTCAAGTTCCATTTTTTCTTTTCCAATTTGGAATAGAGTTAAATGAAATAAAATAAAGTTTTTAAAAAAAAAAGTAGCCAGTTTTACCTTGCATTTCTAATTAATCTACATGCTATTTATATATATACATATGTATATATATATATTGGAAAGCCCTAGTCAAAGGGAACTCAAAAAAATATCAGAGTTGATATCCCATAAATTATGTATCTTTTTGAATACTGAAATGTAAGATTAAGATTAAAGGGTGTTTCAGAGGTTTTCTTTTTTCTCATTTATAATATATTGCTTTTTGTTTGGTTGTATATTAGATATTGTTATCTTTAATATATCTTTATTTGAGTTTAAGAAAATGTTTAATAACTTGAACCTTAATTGTCCTGCAAGCTAAAAGGGATCACATTTCAGAACATGATTAATTCAGATATCCCATTGAAATTCTATTTGCACCACACATGCATTCAGCCAACTACAAAGCTACTGTAACAACTAATTTGCTGCATGATTAAAGTCTTTTCACAACAAGCAATAGAATAAAAGCTGTCTATAATTTGAAAATGATCACTGTGTATTATTCTAATGTGTTTTCATATGATTTAAATAAACATCTATTATATTATACTATATATAATATATATATTGTAATGATAAACTATAACTTGTCTCAAGAGCTATGGAGGATAAGATCAAACTCCTGTCGATTACCCCATGCCTTTAATTCTGCTTAATCCCTGGGATAATAATATTGCTAGATTTAGCATTATTAATTAAATATAACCCAGTTCTGACAATATATAATTTAAAGAGATCACTAAATTCTTTAGAAATTAATCTTTCTTATTTTAAGTAAAACAGTTTACTTTACATATAAGAAAGCAAGGTAAACTTTATCAAAAATAAGAGTATTGCATTCTTATTTTAAGAATCGTATTCTTAAATTAAGAATTATCATTCTTATTATGAGGAAATTGAAAATTTACCGTTTTAGAGTGAGTTTGAAACGTTAAAGTGCTAGTCTTATGAAAATGACACCCTAAAATCATCCCTTTTTTGTGCTTGATATCAACAAATAGATCGTATAGTTTACCACTGAACAAAAATTGTAGCCAAAAAGAAGTTTTAAGGGAATGAATTTCGTTTTTTTAAAAAGTCGCAAAAAAGTTAGTCCGCCATTGTTCGGCAGTTATGAAACGTCACTCAGATCGGTATTAACAATTGATAGACACACCTTCCTGGTCAACTATGTTTTCTCCACTGTAGACTACCACAAGGGGTGGGTTGGAGTAGGGATTGTTTATTATTTTAGCCTTTGCATCGAGTCTATAGGGTATGAGTAGAGGGTACATGGATTGTATTGTAGCCACATAGCAATGAAGCCACTCAGGAATTAGAGGAACAATAGGATGCATTTCAAGGCGGAATATTGTGAAGCTACTCCCAGAAATAATGTCAATATATTAAACTTTAAAACAGTGTGTGCAATAATCTGTTTTGCAGGTATATAAATTAGTTCTACGAAGCACTCTAAATGTCACTAATCACGTGAAAATAAATGGTTTTGAAAATTAAAAAAAGGTAGTCCCAGAAATAATGTCAATGTTTACCTTCAGAAAAGTGAAATAATCTGTTTTGCATATAAGCTTACATTTGTAGATCAATTAGCTGAAGTTGAAATTATGAAAATACCACAAAAAAATATAACCGGAATTTAGGTTAGACCCCTATCCGGATATAATTTACCTTTGAAATTTCTACTTCAAATTGACGACGATCGATTTAATAAATATAATTACTTATAGGTGAGGTTAAGGTGTATAAATTTATGCAACTACAATACTAGTAGTAAGGTTTAAAATCTTATTAACTTTTATTTGAAGCATACTAGCGCTCAAAGATAGCTACAATTATTAAAAATGAAATGGATAATTTTAGGAAACCTGTCACTGCTAGCAAAGTCTCCTTTTCGGTTTTTTTTTGCTACTCCGTCTTGAAACTCTTCCTTGCCCGCGGTTCCTTGATGGAACTTATTCGAATTTTCGCCATATTGGGGAGCCAACAAGCCAATGAAACTCTGCTATAAGTTTAGAAGTAGTGGGGAATTTTTATGTTGGCGAACTCGCCTAAACTCAAACACTGATTCTTTCTCGAAGGCCGTCCGCCATTTTGTTTTTGTAGTTTCAAAAACTAGTCTGTTGGTCTCCCTGTGTGATGGTGAGAAACAACCAATAATCGGTAGTTTGATTCCCCATGTTCACCATGGGCAAAGACCGGTTTTGATCCCCGTTCCATGCCTCTGTTCGGTCACAGCAATTAGCTTGGTCAGCGGAGCTATATTTAGTTATTCATGACGTCATATGCGCACTTATCAATTTACTCTCCATATACTTACTCTATATTCGACTATATATATTGAGATGGCGTGCGCTTTAGATGAAAATTCCTGCCAAATATCTGCAGAAAATGACATAGAAGAATCCTCGACTTCTTCATCAATCCGTGGTTGGTTGTCTGAGAAAGATTTAGAGCCTATAGCGACGGAGCAAGAAGCTGAAGAATACGAGCGTGAAGTCTCTCGCGACGAAGAAGAAGAACAACAACTGCTGGAACGGCTTCTGGAGCTCGAGATGTTAATACATGGTACATATTTATGTTTTTTACGATTTATTCTTAACTTACAAGATTTTCGAAGTTCATAGTTTTATGAAAGCCTAACGTTTTTGCAACTGTGTTCCTAAATAGACCCTTTATGTTTTGTTTATCTTAGGTGCAAGTGTACTGAGTTTTGTAAGGTATATTTTTCAGGGATGGTGTCATTTTCATAAAACTAGCACTTAATTATTTTCGTCCAGCGCTTGATTTTTGTTTACGCTTGGAATCAGTAATGAACTTCGAGTCGGACTTAAATACAAAAAAAATACAAATCATTATGAGAATAAGAGATATCAGATTAATCCAAATTCAAAGATCACTGCAAAGTCCCTTGCGATTGCTTTGGAAGAATAGAGAAATAAATTTGTCATGTTTGCCCATGACTCCTCAGCTTCACCTTCAGAGTCTTGGGAGTGAAGGGTTCATTAAATTATTTTTTAAGACAAAAAACATTTTTTGCTGAGGATTTTGGCAAGCAAGCAAGGAATCATTACTAAATCCTTGTAAATCCCTCATACCCCTGGGGAATCGTTTTTCATGACAAACAAATACTACTTAAAGCCCCTGGGGCAACAGCAAATAAGGAGTTTATGTTTGAATTGGTAAGAACGGTTACACCAAAAGCTTATCTTTGCTGATTTTCTTTATAAGAGGTGTTCCCAAAAGATGACATTTCACTCTTAAATGGGGATGCTAATTGATTAAAAAACTAGGTAAACATGAAATAATGATACAATTGAAGGTTGCGCCTTAATTGTGCCGAAGTTTTTGCCCACGTTGCCGTCCTGCTGTACTAGTATCCATAGGCCAATCTTTGTTTACTTTTTTTTCCTCAGCATAAACAATTTCAAGTTACAAGGAAATCTACTCCAGAAATCGAAAGAAAATGTTTTATTTAGTAGCAACTGAAAATGTGAGAGTAGTTTGTTCATTATTTTAGGATTAGAATGTTTTTGAAAACATTATAAATTACAAAGAAATATTATATTTGGTTGTGTAGCAAGTCTTGCCACAAGGCCATTACATTACATTTCTTTGTAATTCAGTAATGATGAAAAGGTAAATTATACACCATGAAAAAGATGAAAAAAACTTACTGACGTTTCGGACGCTAGTGTTTCGTTGGAGGTAGTACTCCGTCAGTAAGTTTTTTTTCCATCTTTTTCACATGTATAATTTACCTTTTCATCATTACTGTTTCATTAGAAACACCGACACAGCTCACACTAGTTTTTTTCTAGTTATATCTTTGTAATTCATACTGCTTTCAAAAAAGGTTTGCTTGTGGCTTGAAATTTTTTAAATGCTAATGAGGAAAAATCGTAAACGAAGATCAGCCTATAATATGTACTTGCGGGAGAACATGACAAATCCGTGAAATACTTTGCTAAGAAAGCGTCATGACTACATTTGGCATTTTATCTGTTTTAAGTTATTCTTTAAAAAAAATGTTGAAAATCGAGTCCCAGCTCGAGTCCTAGCTCGAGTCCTAACTCAGATCCTGACTTGGCATTTAGGTACCCTCATTATGAACGACTACAATAACAATAAAAGAATAATTGATAATAATTGAACCACCCACGGGGAAGCAAATGATAGGTGATAAATGATATAGTTTTTGACTTATTGTAATGTTTCTCTTACTAATCTTAAAATCTAACATTTGATCTTACATTTAATTTCTCTTACATTATTTGCTATGAGATTACCCTGCAAGCAGAGGTTTTTTCTTTCCCTCCATGGGCTTGCTGGCCAGTTAGAAAAAATACCTCTGCCCTGTGTGTGACGGTTACCCTGGAAACGCATGACTCATTTCCAGATTGAATCAATTCTCACGTGCAAAGAACTTTGAATTGCACTGTCCAAAGACAAATATGAAGAAGTCAACTTAAAAGAGAGATTTTCGGAATCTAAGATTTAAAAATTATAAACCATAAAGAAGTCGTACCTCCGTCTCAATTATCTAAATAAAGACAAATTTCTCAAACTTTCCGAATTGCCAAATTTCCAATGTGATTTGAACAATGCAGGCACTACATGAGCCAGGGTTGATAACAAAAAGTCATGCTCGTATGATGTAATATACAGAAAAACTGGTTTGAGGTGTTTGAGGACCGGGTTTTACCTCCAAAACTTTTGAGGAGGTTTCTTCAAACAAAATGACCATTGAAGTCAGAGGTATTTTTCCTCCCTGACCAGCCAGCTCATGGAGCGTCAGAAAATACCTCTGCTCACAGTGTACTATGAGAGTGAAAACACAGTATGTTAAAGTGCATATCAGGGTTTTGCTTGTTTCATTCCTAGAATTAAGCATTAGCATTCTTAAGATTATGTTTAAAGGTGACTGCCTACTTTTTTGAAACCTTTTTTCCGAATTGAAATTTATCCTGATTTCAAATGTGGAAAAATAATTTGGTTGTCCCAACTTTCTTTTCGCATTAATCAGCATTTAATGAGCTAGCCCTTGAGCTAGCTTTTGGATCAAAACTTTTGCCACCGGAAGTGATTAGAAACAAATTAATATTCATAAGAAAATAGCTCCCAAAGGGGCTTTTCCACTATAAACAGGGCTTCTGAGAGGATGAGCAGGTGCGGACCAGCATAATTCGTCAAAAACCTAAAGAATAACTTAATAAACAAGAAAAAATGAATTATAATGTTTACTTATTTTGATGGTTTACTTACCAAATTTCAAGCAATAAACAGCATTTAAAACTGTAAATTGAATCATATGCCATAGTGTAATGAAAACAAACAAGGCGTTCTTAGTTAAAAACTGCGAAAGAGCCTGTTTACTAGCCTTAAATAAAACTTACTCTCTGATTGGCTAGAAGTCAAACAATAGCAGCCATAGATAGAAAATGATAGTTCTGGTTAAATGCATGTATTCGCAGACAGGATTTTCGTGTGTAAAACAATATTTCTCTCATAAATATTTAGGATCTATCAACTTCTAAAATATCTCAAAATGGATAAATTTATTATGAAGCCACCAAAAATTGGAAAAAAGAAAAGAATTAACACGACTTAAATTATGCTATTTAAGGATTTTTGATTTGGTGGAGTGAGTGAATTTCCTATAACAAGAAGTACCTAATAGTTAATCTATTAACTATGAAATATGTGAACGATGGTTGTGCAAGGTGAGGTGAGGTAATAAATAACGTTGAGATTTTTTTGCACGACATTGCTTTCATTTTTTAATCCATTTTATTTTTCAAAAAATGTTCATTGTACATTAAGGAAAGTTGATCAAGCGGCATCTTGTTGTGACAGTGGTACTGGATACATTTCAAAAACACGTTTCTTAATATAATTGACCCTAATTGGATCGACCTGACCTTTTGATCTCACTCCTGCAATATTTCATCCTGTTAATTCATCCATTTTAAAAAGTGCTCTAAGGCAATGAACAGAAAAATTCATCAATGAACTTGATTTGATCTTAATCTGTTGCAGTTCACTATGTCAGAGTAAAATAGAGCGCTGCAGCAATGGACTAGATGAAGTGTTATGAATGGACTATTTAACTGGTCTAAAGTGTTCAGAAAAGAATCACTTATAGTTGGATAGCCACATGTATCTAGTAAATTATTTTGCGGTGTTTATGCAGGAATATCCGTATATTTCTCATTTCCTACATTTAAGCTGTGTAAAATTGAGATTTGGTTTTTTAACACTTGCTCTCTTAATTTTATTACTTCATTTGTCAGAAAAAGGATCGCCTCCTTACAATCACATGCATTTTGTGTAATTTCCTTCCACTGATCAGTTTCCCAATCATATTGGGGTTCTGTAAATGTGGTAGATTCGGCTGTTGCTTGCTCAGTTGGTGGCTGTAAGACGGTACATGTAGATTCAGTTGTTGCTTGCTCGTTCAGTGGCTGTAAGAGGGTACATGGTTGGCTTGAAGAATTACTCCACTGACACAACTTGTCATTTTTGTAGTTTTGGTGCTCTTAAAAATCCTACAAAAAAACTATTTCTATTTCTACTCTATTAATGAGTCCCGTGTAAAATTGCCCTGTTGAAGATAAAACCACATTTGATTCATCAATAAAATCTTGTGGCTTTTTCATATTGGACTCAAATCAAACGTTCAAAAGCAGGCAGTCACCTTAAGTAAGAGAATTCTAAATTTTAAAATGCCTAAAGTTTCATTTTTTTGTACCAATTTCCCAGGTTTAAAATTAAGAAAAGTTCGTGGGCATCCTTTAGGAAAATGTTGGAGCCGCAAAATAGAGGTTGGTACCTAGTGCTTGTGACATCATTTACAGGACTTGTTTTTCAAAAATTGGAATGGTTTTGTCTAGTACATAAGGGTATGTTAAATGTTTTCGTATAAAAACATTTAAATTGCAACCGAATAATATTTTCATGAACAAGAATATTGGTTATTAGTTTTGGGTGAAATCCAGTCATGAGGCTTTCTGATCACAGGTATTTAATTAGCCAATGGCAAGAGAAAGTAGAAGTTTAAGTGTTCCACCATGCATGTAGTGCCCCCAGTTCAGATGAAAGCCTTATTTTAGTAGATGTGTGCGTAATTTTGCAGTCACACATGTACTAGAAAAGATAATGACATTTGACTGTGAGAATGGCTCTCTCTGGTTGGTTGGAAACAACCTTTACATCTGCATGATCAAATTGTCGTTCATTTCTTTTTAACATGCAGAAAGCTTAACTCTTTATCCCCTAGGAGTGCCTCATGATTACGTCCCCTCACTATAGGGGCAGAGCACAAATTTTTTTTTTTGTAGTTGTTGTTGCAATGACTGCATTTGTAGGTCTTTTCCCGGTGCATGTCCTCACGTGATGTTTCATATATTATGTTTTTGGGCTTGTGTGCGTCTTCAGGTGTCTTTTCAGTTTTGAAGTTGTTGTAAATACCTTGTCACAGGAAGAACATGAAAAATGGTGTGGCGTGCCAACATCTGCCTTTAGTTTGTCTCTACTGCCATAACATCTTTTGCAATACAATCAAGTATGACTTGCCACCAGTGTGAGTCCTTAGATGTACATTAAGTCCGCTTTTACTGCTAAGAGGTTTGTTGCAAATCCAGCAGATTCTTGGGCCCACTGAAATAAACAACGAGAAATAATGACCAGTTGCTCCTCGTTATAAAAAGGGATTTTATGAAGTGAAATTCCATTTTCCACGTTCGAATAATTACTGCAGCCATAAACCACACACCTATTTGGCATGCGGAATAAAAAGCCTTAAAACTCTGTTCTGACATTCTCTATGTAGAAACATTTATTTCTAACTGATCTTGTTTTGAAGTGATGAATATTTTCTGACATCGTAAATAACTTATTTAAATAAACAAGGTCGCATTATTAAATATTTCGAACATTATGATGGACATACGTTCAAAGTAAAGAAAACTTCAAGGTAGAGATCTTGCCTGGAGGAAGAAAGGAATAGCATGTTCTTCAAAGGGGAGGGTCTTGATTTTTGAGCATACAAATGGGAAGGGCTATAAATGCAGTAGCTTCACATTTTTTGAACACCTTTATTGATCAAAATAGTGACCCTTCCCTCGTTAAATAATGACCGGTCCCTAAAAAGGATCCTACATTACGATCGTCCAGAACAGCAGATAATTTGACAAGTGATGACAACATGGAAGGCTCAAGGGGTTTTGCCAACTCCATAGTGGCTCCCTGCAGCTTCCAACTCCAAGCAAAGAACTATATTTTTTCGAATCTTTTTGCTGCTAAAACCTCAACTTCAAAAAGCTAAAGGTCCCTTGGATTTCATTCGGTTTTTCTAAAATTTGGAGAGTTTATGAAGTAACTCATAATACAAAAATGTTGTCTCCGAATTTTGAAATTTAAGTAATGCTCCAAATAAGAACGATAGCGCTTTCTATTGTTCGCTTGCCTCACATCAGAATTTTGAGATTTTCTAGACATGTTCTAGACATATAGAATGAAATATACCTAGGTTTTAAGAAAAACAAATTAATTGCATTACACAATTTAACCTGAAAATGTAATCATATTTGCTTACCCAAGGCTTGGCATCTTTGCTGAGTTGAGGGGCTTTCAAAAAAGGATGTTTCTACAATTAACCAAGCCACAGCTTCTCTTTCCCTGATGTCAAGGCTTTGTGTAAAAATTTGCACACTAGTGCATACATCACGCCCCATCTCATGAATGAGGTTTGGGGTGAGAAAATTCTTGGCCTGTCCAGCCTCAACAGCACATGAAAACTAAAAAATAAAGAATTGGATCATGTTAGTAAAACGAACTTATAAAACTCACATTTTGGGTTATAAAACAGCTTGCCATTTCAGGATATCAATAAAGCTCTCCATCCCCCACTCTATATATTACTTTACCTTTCCTTACTTAATCTGTATGCTAGATATACTATAGATAGTAAATAAATCATCCTCAAGCCATAACAAGCCAGATTTTTATCAATATATCAATAGAAAAGTCCATAATCATATATGATATATTTTGCTAATTGCCTGGTAGCTTGTAACTTTTTAGCCAATCTACCTGAAATATAATGTATATCTTTAAAACATTAGTAATGTATGACAATGAGGGCACAATTTACTATATGCCTGGACTTAATACTTCTAAAATATACAATATATACGACGCGACAACAGTATATGAGTTTGGCCATAATCGGGCAGTTTAATAGCATTTCCATTTGGGATAATACCACTGCCATAAGGGCGGGTAGGGATGGGTAAAACTATAATATAGATATGAACGAAGTAGTATAGGGAATGGGGGTTCTAGCGCAGTGACAACCGGAGGATTACCCGCCTAAAGTGAATTCTCCGATTTTTACCGTTATTACCCGCATTCCCTGTTTTAAGTCTATAATATGTTAGTCTATATATGGAGTGCGAAGAATGTAAGAAGTTTGTTTACGACTTCTGTGTAAAGTGCTTGGAACCTAAGTTTGTACCTACTAAGCCAAATAAGTATATTTGCTGTGGTAAGAAGATGCAAATAGAAGACGACACGTCAGCACAGTGTTACGAGTGTGGTAAGAATATTCGTAATGCCGTACCTTGTGCTACCAGGGAACAATATTATTCTAACGGAGGTCGTAAGAAGACCCCATACAAAAGAATAAAATACTTCCGAGACTGGATGAGTCATATCCAAGGTCATCGGCTGGTATATTTAGACGACGAAGTAATGGAAAGAATCATAGGTCATTTAGAAGAGCCAACCCCACAAAGTCTACGGAAAACGCTGAAAAAATTAAAGCTAGGGAAATATTACAAAGCTATTCCCTATCTTTTGTCTGAAATTACCGGTAATTCTATTCCTGAGGTTTCTGATATGAGCAGAGCCGAGTGGATGTTTTGTCGTTTGGATAAGGATATTCCTTATTATCCCGACGTAATTTACGAAATATTTTACAAAATAGACCCCAACCACCCCCTGTTAGAATGGATTCCGAGAAGATAGTGAATCTTATGGTATAAGACAATTTATATTACGCGTAATAATTCGCTAAATAAGGTCATACGATGAATTTATATTACGCGTAATAATTTGATAAATAAGGTCATACGATGATTACGCGTAATTTCCAGACTGACGTTCGATATGCAAATAGAATCCTGTCACGCTCTTTTCAAAACTGATGTCTAAGCGAGTTTTCTTTGAAGCTCTTCTTTTGCTTCTTGGTAGATCTTTTTGCGAGATTCCTCGGTTAAATCTTTGACGACTGTTTTTTTATTTCTGATGTCCATCTTTAATTTTTCGTATTTTTCCTCTTCGGCTAAGATAAGCGAGAATTCTACATCGTCTATCTTTCTGTCACGCAAAGCCTTTGAGACAAGGTCAGTAATCGTATTTACTTTAGCCCTTGACAGAGCTATTGTCGTGTCATGCTTGGATATTTTACTTGACAACTGTTTCATAATGCCCGTAGCAACAGCCGAAATGATACCACAGGCTGCCCCAACGCCGGCTAAAGGAACTCCAACGACTATTCCCGGCCCAGTAAGCGAAGTAGCAACGCCAGTGCCCGTTAATGCTACGGACATGGATCCTGTAGTTATCGCAATTTTATGTAGCGTACTTCGGGCTCTGACGTATTTCTTTCTGACGTTTTCGTAGTGTTTTGTCTGCCCTTCCAAGTAAGCCAGAATTAAGTTTGCTTTATTCAAGCGGAAGTTTTCAGCGTTTAATTCGTTAGGAACATTTGGATACAACTGAGGTGCTGATGGTATAACATCCATTATATATACTAATGTACGACGCTTTCGGGAATGATATTGAGGAGCAGCCACATCACGACAACAGGGATTATGCTAACTGGAGAGCATTTAGGAAGATGTTTCCCCACGCAGACGCCAGTAAGTTCGAGCGTAGGCCTGACGGGATTTACTTTGACGGCTCCAGAATGTATAGCAATGCCGACTTGGAACCGAAGGTGACCATCAAACATCCTAAGACGGTTGATCCTAAGCCGGTTACGCCCAGTTGGTCAAATGAATTATTATTTAGTACCAGCAGTTATCCGATACCTGCGGTATCATTTGACAAACACCCAAGCTTGGACCTAACGCTGAACATGCGGATCTCTAGCAGTAATTCCTTCCGACTAAAGGTGCGAGATATCTTCAAGGAAGTCCCTATAAATCACACCACAGCTAAGGAATCTCATGAATGGTTAAGTGGACCAAACATGCGATACTGGCCACAGCAATTGAACTTTGCCGTCTGGTGTGCCACCAGCGGCTGCGGTGTAAGTGTGAATTTGATGAAGAATTCGATATTCATGTTTCATTTTCACTTTACCGTCCGAAGAATACTGCATGAGATGGGTGTTATGGCCCTGCCGGGCGACAGTGCGTTTTATCCAAGAGATAACAAATACAGCGTGCCGGCTTATGATAGACTGTGTAAAGAGTTTGGAGTTGTAGGAAAGGATTTTAGATGTACTGCCGGAGCCAACAATGGTCTGGGGCATATTTGGGCTTATTGGGGCGTCGGAGGACATAAGTTAACCGATAAGGAAGTCCATGCATTGCGGCTACAATGGAACACGGGTTATCATAAAGTATCTTACGACAGCAGCACCTTCTTCGAACCAAATGCCAAAACTACCAAAGAAGTTAGAGACGGACCTCTGTTCAAAGACGAGGGTGGTAAATACGCAGGGGCCAATCCATTGATTATCCGCATAACCAACGACGAACACACAAAGCAGTACTTTAATTTCATACCCACAAAAGGTAAAGGACTAACTAGAGCCGGTCTTGCCCGTTTGAACCGCAGCATAGAAGCTTACGTGTATTCTATCCTTGGAGCTCAGGTAAATACCCGATCAAGCATTATAGGAAATACCGGTGCCGCAGAAGAGACCAGGCTAGAAGCCTTAATCCTCTTTGAAAGTTCAATTTTGGAGGGCGACATTAGCAAAGGCGTACAGCGTTACCAGCTAGCCATACAAAATTCTAAAGCAAGGTTGGACTATGCAGTAGCCCCGGGTTGTTGGTTAATGCCCAGCAACTTATCCATGAATGCTGGCTCCGTAGTAGGATACAACAACAAGCTCCAAAAGGCTACTAAGGATATGAAGTTTGGAGTGAATGACGTAAACTCTGACACTTTTGAAGGGACGCCGCACTTCGTAGAGAAGCCAAAAAAGGAGCATGCAGAAAAGCCGCCCGTAGAAAAACCATCAAAAAAGGTTCACGTAATGCCTACGATATCTGAGGAATATGACCATAACTTACTAAAGGCAGGTCTAACCGCCGCAAGCATTGGTCTGAGTTATTATATATGGCGATGAACAACCCCTACGTATCCGGAATGGATTGTGTTTACACGACTTACACAGGTGAGAAAAAATACACCCAAGCTGCTTGGGTTGATGTCACGGGCATGTCCGTGAATTTGAATTATTCAGGGAAGAAATTGATCCTTTGTAGTATTTGCATTGGTACGAGCAGCCATGCCAACGTCGGCTTTCGTTTCCTGGATGATAATGGCATACTACAGCCCATGCGCGCGAAGACAAACAACAGGGAGCCTGCACATTTCTCCGTAGAGCCGAACGCCCAAAGCGCTGAGAATCTTTCCGTCTGGACTTTCCACATGGTTGCTGATTGCCATGGGAAGGTAAAGCTGCAAATACGCGTAGACGACACGGGAAGTGTTTGCATAAATAGTATAGAAAATCAAAGAGATACTATCTATAACCACGCAACCATTAGCACTCTTACGGTGCTTAGTCTTTAGAAGGGAATTTATTCCCTGAAATATATGAATCCACACGCGAAGGAAGATTGGTTTCTTCATTATTTGGAGGAAAAGGAATACTCACAACAGCAATGGTATGACACCGGGCTGTGGGTGAAGGTTGGGGGCCTGGGATTCATTATGTGTACTATTACCATCAACACGGGGTATTCATGCAATGCTGGGTTTAGGATCGTTGATGAGAACGACCACCCATTACTACCCTACAGAACGAAAAATAATACTAGGAACCCGGCCCATTTCTCGTCGGAGCCCCCTCCAGCAAGCGGAGAAGATCTAACACCTGTAACGTTTCATATAATAGCCAATTGCCAATATGCGAAGTTACAAGTTCTTCCCAACGACGTTGCCTACTTTCGAATAAATGGCCAAGGCTCTGCTGCCACGGATGCGGTCTGGTGTCACAAACCCATTTCTACTATGACTGCCATACCTTTGATGCAAAATTATCAAGGTGGCGCGAATACTATCTTTACTTATCCCCAGTCGAGGATGCCTCGGGCACCAGACGATGATAAGCCTCCAGTAAAGTACCCAGATAAGATCAGCCCTTCATCTTCTTCAAAAGGACCACGCCGATAGCGACGACTAAGATCCAAATGTTATTCCCCACGAACTTTAATAGTTCTCCACCGGTCCTTAGTACCAAAGAGAGGACACTGCCGAGCAGCCCCGGTAAAGAGGCTGCCATCTTTTTTCCCAAGTCCGTCAGCCCTTTGCCTACTGTCTTAACACCTGCGCTCGTAGCCTTAAGGGAGCTAAGGAACACACCTACTACGGAGGAGATGGCGACTGCAAATGCCAGCGGAATGCCATATTTCACCAAAGCTCTTTTTATCTTTTCTTTAGTGGTAAGCCCCAATTCTTTTTCCAGTTTTTCCTTTTGTGCCTGTAATTCCGCGACTCTTTCCTGCAGGGTCTCTAATTCCTTTTGAGCAGCCTCCCTTTCCACTTCAGGGCGTGTCAGGTCATTAATTATTTCCCGCTGCCGGTTGGCTTGCCACTCCAAATCCTCGATGGCCTGCTCTCTTTGTCTTAATTGCTCCTCCTTAACGACGATTTCCGAGGTTAACCGTCGCTCTTCGACTACTGAGGACTCCAGCTCTTCACTCAAGCGCTTAAGTTCTGCATCTTTATGTCCAACGTTCTTAACCGCGAGGTCAAAGTTCTTCCTCGCATCTACCATCTTTTGCGTTACCTCACTAAGACGTTCCTGAAGCTCCTGTTTTTCTCGCCCATGAGAATCCGTCAATGCTTGCAGTTGATTCATATATTCATACTCCCTTTCATCCATTTGCTGCTTTAGGTATTCGATGTGTTCGGCCGTTGCTTCCTGTTCAGAAGCCTCTTCATCTGATTTCCTCGTGAGTTCCTCAAGTTGTTCTTCGTGTTCGTCTATGATTTCCTCCTGTTTGCTTTCTTCTGCGTCGAGGGAATCTAAAGACATCTGTAGAGAAGGCGACGGCGTACTCGTTAGCTTTTCCTCTATGTCTTCCTTAGCAGCCTGTATTTTCGCAAGCTTTTCTTTATCCTTATTCCTTTCCTCATTAACGCGTTCGATCGCTTTCATCAAGCCGGGTGTCCTAATTCCTCTAATTCCTTTTAAGACTTTCTCCTGTAACCTTTTCGTTTCCTTATCAGTCAAAGAACGAATGGCGCTTAAGTCGGGCGTACCCAATGCCGTAATTATTTCCTTAGGTAAGCCATTGTTAAGTGCGTTAGCTCTCTTAGTTTGGTAAAAGTCGTACCACTTTTCCCTGTCTATGTGGCGAATTTGTATTTGACCCTTATTACCATATTGCAATTCTAAAAGTTTCGCATTGACGAAGGGATACCTCTTACGTACGTCAGTAAGTAGCTTCATTGGGACTGTTTCGCCAATGGCCGCGATTAAAGTCGGAGGAATCTTGGGGTCGGCATAGAAGTTTCCTTTTGCGTCGCGGATGACGTAGACTTTGGAGTCCTTCCTAGCCAGTCTGCCCATGATTACCTCCCCGCCACGACCGTCTTCTTCGAATAACAACTGTGCTTTCTCAGGCGACCAATCGGGTAGTAATTTTAAAAGTCTATCGTAGTCATCTGGAGGCTCTCCGATGGATTCATCCATTTCTCGTTGTACCTTTTCCAACCATGCAGTGCTGGGGGCTCCAGGGGCGGGTCCTAAGTCTTCCATTTGCAAATATTCTGGAATGGGTTTGTATGGATTCTTAGACTTGAATTTGTTTCTCAAAGAACGCATAGCATCGCGGAGCCTGCTGCTGCCATATCTGCGTCTTAGCTTGTCAAATAGCCCTTCTTGGTCTACGTTGTCATTAGGAAGTAAAGACTCATATTCTTCATCGTTGATATCTACTTGACCTTCTTCGGTAAGTGGGTCGAAGTCTTCTGCTTCCATTATATATGATAAGCTCAAAGTTAAATCCTAACCTCCTTCCTAAGCAGGTTGGCGGTCTGAAAGCAGAACGTACCTTTCACCGGGTCACATTTACGCCTTCTAGCGCCAAACCAGGGGAAACCTTGTATGTAGGCGTTCCCCGTTTAACGGATAACTTAGTATTGGTTCCTGGCACCCTGGCGTTAAGGTTTGACCTAGCTGTTCAACCAGATACCGCAGACATTCGTTATGTTGTTAATAACGTAGGCAGGAACCTTGTTTCTAAGATGAGAATCAAGTTTGCTGGTGAATCCCTGTTAGACTTAAACAGGTACGATCTTTACACCACATACAAAGATTTGTGGTTGACGGCCTTCGACCGCGCACAAAAGATAGAACAAGGAATAGCAAGTGAAGCCATACGTAAGGTAAGAAGCGCAACCTCCGGCGCCTCCGGAGAAGATGAAATAAAGACAGCCTACGGTACTAAATATCTCATTCCATTGGACTTCGAAGTAATAACAAACCACGGTGCGTATTACCCAAGACAGCTTTCTGAACTGCAGTTCGAAGTAACCTTGGCAGATACGACCAACATCCTGCAAGGAAAGGACGTAAGTTCAGGGGGTGTGCATCCATATGCTATTACTAATTTGGAGCTGCAGTACGAGACCGTGTACTCTGAAGAGCTGGCCCGCAGCGCAGGCATGGAATACAGTGCTGGTAAAGCATTCCTTTACGACCACGTAGTAATGTACAAGACGTTTAGCTTCACGAACAACGTTGAAGAGGTCATCAACCAAAGCATTAATATACCACGACGCAGTTTAACGGGGCTAATGTTGCTGTTTGCAAAAACATACACCGCAGGATTGCGCGACTCCGAGGCGTTCTTTAACCCCAACATTACCAATGTCGGCGTAAACATAAACGGAGTACCAAACAAGGTTTACTCCCAAGGGATAAAACCTGAAGACATGTACCGGGAGGCAATGCAAAAGTTTGGCGATCAAATTGCCCCAAAGGAGTTCTTCACGGATAAATATGCCCTGTGGATTGACATGCGCACGACGAACGATGAGAGCATGCATGGTCAGGGTCTGCGGTTGGTAAATACCCAGGATGGTATCACTTTGGAAATCAAGCGCACCAAGGACGCCAGCGATACTACTAAGATAAACTGCTACATCTTTGTGGTGTCAGACGCGCAACTGAGCGTGGAAATGAACCAACTTAAAAGTGTTGCATATTAAGGTTAAATATTCCTTAGATATACCATGTTACGAGTCTTTGAAAGAAACGATACCGAACTGCAATGCATAGTGCAAGGCGACAAGCTGTACTTTAAAGCAAAGGCGGTGGCTTTGGCATTGGAATATGAACGTCCAAAGGATGCTATCAAGGTGCACGTTCGCGAAAAGTATAAGATAAAGCTCAGCGAACTTAGAAGGGAGGTGAATCGCCTCCCTTCCAACTTACACCCAGATTCCCTGTACGTAACTGAATCTGGGTTATATCAGCTAATATTTAGCTCTAAGATGCCAAAGGCAGAGGAGTTCCAAGATTGGGTGTTAGAGAAAGTCCTGCCCACATTAAGGAAGACCGGTAAATATGAAATCGAAAGGCGCTTTGACAGTGCGAATAAATTGGTGTTTAAGATTGAGAATGAATTTGACCTACATAAAAAAGTAGTGGACTACATCCGCAAGTTTTACCCTCAAATGCTCATAGCCCCTGGTCTAGGTGAACTACAAGACACGTCAAACAAGCGCATAAAGTGCTGGCAGAAGGGCTACCAACGCGGCCAACCCGACCTGCTCATCTTGAATGCACACGTGCAATACCGTGGTTTCTGCGTCGAGCTGAAGACTCCAAAAGGCAACGGGGTATTATCTGATAGTCAACGCCTGCTATTAGAAAGGTATGAGCAGAATGGTTATAAGGTGCTGATCAGCAACGACTACGACGACATCTGCAGAGCCATCACAAAGTATGCACAAGGAATGCGTTTACCTTGTGCATATTGTTGTAAGAAGTTTAGGAATGCGCAGACTCTGGGAACGCACTTAAAGATATTTCATAGAATATATGGACAAGGATAAATTCAATGAGTTAAAGTTCATCCAGACACACTGGAAGGATTTGGTGGTGGGGGAAATCTACGAGGTAAAGAATTACGTGGTCTTTGAAGACTTGGACCGCCTGCGTTTGGTCTTAAAGAATAAAAAAAGAACATATACCCTTTGGGCGCCCGATAGAATAAGGTACGCCATTGAAGGGCAGCAGGTTACGCATGTTATGAGTCATGGTAAGAAGGATGGTAGATGGGTATTTGATGTGGTTAATTGGGAGCCTGAGTCTCCTCTTCACTCTTAAGTGCGTCTCGCTGCGCTTTAGGATCCGCCAGGCACCAATGCCCCACAAAGGATCCTTCGAGAAATACCTTGCCGCAATGAAGGCAGGTGTATTTTTTTCTTGGCTTTGGCTTAGGAGAGGCAATGCAGTCTGCTGGGGGTTCGCAGGTAATACAGTCCATATATCATATACTTTACAAACCCTCTTCGAAAAGGGGTCTGATATTTATTGTTGATTTGTTAAATCCTGCAGACTGGTTTCAAACAGGTCCTTAATATTATTGTTGTTTTGTTAAATGATGATGATACTTAACAAAACAACAAGAAAAATAAGATCGTATTTTGAGACTCTTTGCGCAAGTCATACTTTACTAATTGCGAGGTCATTTCAAAGGGGTCTTTAATATTATTGTTGTTTTGTTAAATGATGTTAACAAAACAACAATAAAAATAAGGACAAGGTTTGAGACTCTTTGCGCAAACCCCATCCTAACTCTCTTTCTTTTTTTATCCCTTGCGTACTTTCTTAACCACCTCGTTACTGGCATGCCAAGCATCAAAGCGATCTAAGTACTCTTTGAAACCGCCTTGGCCGTCGTAAAGGCACTGCCAAATATGTTGGTCACTTCTTTGACAGCCGCAGCGCTCACAAGTTGCCTCCCAATGTTCCCTGTTTTCCCACCTTACGCCTTCTACGCAGTCGAACTCCGCAAACGTTTCGTCTATTTCCTTCTTCCGGCGCGTTAACTCCTTTATGGTGTCGACTGGGCAACATCGTGCGGCGACGTCACCGTGCTCCTCACATGCTACGCCCAGCAGATCGTAATTACCACGGCATCTATGTTGGTGCCAAGCGTCGGTAACATCCTCCTCGCAGCGCACGCATATGTTCTTTAAACAAACTCTTTTACTACGGTGGTACTCCAGCGCCTGCGCGCTGCTGAACTGTTTATCACAGTCTTCGCAAACGGTGACGTTGTTTACTTCCTTACTGCACACACGTTTTTCAACGTGGTATTGTAATCTTTGTTTGCTGCTGAACTCCCTACCACAATTCTTACACCTCATTATAACATAGTGTTATTTAAGCCTCATATGAGATCCTGCGCAAAGAGTCCTAAATCTCTATCTTATTTTTCTTGTTGTTTTGTTAACATCATTTAACAAATCAACAATAAATATCAGACCTCCCTTTAAGATCTGTCTGCAGGATTTAACAAATCAACAATAAATATCAGACCTCCCTTTGAAAGGTCACGGTGGATACCGCATGAAATCCACAACGGACTCTTTTGCCCACGTTGCCATCGTTATCAGCGCGCCAAACCTTTCCGCGCGCTTCAGACCACACATTTCATCATACAATTCCTGCACGCGCTCTTTCAAACGGTCTATCTCCTCTCTTTGCATTTCGATGGTGTTCCTTTTATCTTTCATGTCGCCGGCAATCCTTCTTACTGCTTCCACTGGGTCCATCGTATATATATTGAGTCATTGAATATATTCGATGACCCCAGAACATATTCCCTGCAATGCTCTGATAGTAGGACCCACCGGCTGCGGTAAAACGCAGTTCGTAGTGGAGCAACTCCTAGGACCCTTTAGATACCACTTCGACTACATAGTGTTATTATGCCCCACCTATGTGAACAACCGCACCTGGACAGGCATAGGAGTAAAAGATGACGACTTCTTTGTGGATATCTTAGACCCTAATGAGTTATCCAGCCATTTGAAGTTTTGGCATAAACAATTTCCCAAGGATACTCAGACACTCCTCATACTGGATGACATCGCCTGTGGGGACGACGTAAAAAGGCGCACCTCTGAGTTGGTGAAGCTTGCCTTTAGCGGCAGACATGACAATATCAGCGTTTGGTTGCTCTCCCAGCAGCTTACCAGCGTCTCTAAGCCCTTTAGGGAAAACATAGGCTCCCTGGTCGTCTTCTACACTCCAAGTAAGAGTGATTTGGAAACCATCCTCTCTGACTACGGCGGCGAGATATCCAAAGAACAGTTACACGAATACATGCGGCATTTAAAAACGCACCAACATTCCAAAATGATCTTCTCTTTGAGGTTTCCCTACGCGGTTGGAATCTATGATTCCTAACATATATGGATATTGAGCAGCTCTTGGATGAAGTCCCCGTAGATGAAAGTAACCTTAAAGAACAACTTAACGTCCTGGTGTCATCGGGAAAGTGTAAAGAAATGATAGGCAAGGAGTTGACGCATGAGCAAGTTAATAAGTTGTCAGAAGAGGAGGTTAAGAAGTTCCACAAAAGGTACGAAGCTGCCCTTGCAAGTAAGACCACGAATGCCGTAGCAGACTCCGCTATTAAGCTGGCCACTAAATTGCTTGGACTTGCGCTGCCCATAGACGACGTGGAGGCGCTGCGGAAGGACATAAGTGAGGATTATGTCATATCCCAAGAACTTAAGATAACCTGCGGCTGGTTGTCTTTGAAGTGCGGTAAGTTAATGGCAGTCGCATCTTTGGGACTTCACGTGGCTCAACATGTCGACTTGAAGGAGGTATTGGTGTCTTGGAAGGACTACAAAAAAGATAAGCAAGTCGAGGAGATCTTTAAGGCAGCACTTGATCAAGTCGATGTAAGTCCTTCTGAAGTCATTCACGGGACTTAGTCAAGTCATTATCAAGTCGTCGTCAAGTCATTCACGGGACTTAGTCAAGTCATTATCAAGTCATCGTCAAGTCATTATCAAGTCGTCGTCGAGTTACTTATCAAGTCCTTCAAGTCCTTAGATATAAGATGAGTGACACCGAAACGAAGGCGGAGGAAACCCCTCAAAAGATCACCAAGCCTAAATCTCCGGGCAGAGTCGCCGCGGGGAAGAAGCTCGCGGAGATGAATAGAAAGAACAAAGCCAAAAAAGAAGAGAGGGAAGAGGAAAAAGAAGAGGAATCCTTTATTAATCCGGGCTACGTTATCGGAGCATTAGGAATTGCTATAGCAGCAGGCAGCCTCTACTTACAGTGGCGGGCTGCTAAACCAAAAGTGGAACCAAGGGCAGAAATGAGGTATGTGGAGCCTCCTAAGAGAAGTAAAATACCCGAAATGGAATAAAACCTCCTCTCCTTGTAATATAATGTCGTCAGCATTAATGAAAACCGTCGAAGATGCAGCTATTATTACTTCTATTGTCGCAGGTATTGGTTGGGTAGGTAAGAAAGTGCTCAAAGAAGACTTTACTGAAGACCCAAGCAAGAGCATTACGGGCTTTGCTAAGATGACTGCTGCAGTAGCAGGTAGCATTGCCCTTAAGGACTACCTACAGAAGGAAAAGTACCTGCCTAGGCCGTGAGACCCTTATATATGGCAAGCGTACTAGTAGGTGGTGTCATTGCAGCGTTAGCATTCACGGGAGCTAGTTATGGCGGTCAATATTTGGATAGATTTGTCAGAGGCGACAAAGTCGATGCTGAGAGGAAAAGGCATGATTTGGCCCTGGAGAAATATCAAAGGGACGTGGCGGCTTGGAATGAAAAAAGACAAGCTTACAGGGATTGGTTGGACAAGAACTACCAAGACAAAATGCAGGCGGATAAGAACTTCGAAAATACGGACTACGCCTTTAAACATTTCTTTAAACTATGACTTGCCTTGCGATTTAGTAGAAAGCATAAACATCACCATTAAAGTGGATGGAAAGACGGTGGACTCGTCAAAGAAGAACTACTTATTGTGTGATGTCCGAATGCTATCGTGTGCACTCCGTCATCACACATCCATCGCTTACCGTCAAATGCAGACAGTGACACCTTCTCCTGCGTGACGTTATGTATCTGATGACCATAGCTGCGCAGGCTGTTCATCTTGTGCCGCTGTTCCTTGCGCGTTCGTAATACGTTCAAGTAGGACTCGTGGGTTATGTCCTTCTTAACCACGTATTTTTTAACGCCTTTGGCTTTCTTTTCTACGCCGTCCAACTTTAGCACGCTGTACATCTTTGGTTTCAGACCCACGTACTCTACTATGGGTTTTCCTAACATCTCGTCTTTCATCTTTCCTATTACCTTCTTATTTTTGACGCTGTAAAGGAAGTGCTCCTTTGGGTAACCGCTGGTGTCGTACTCGTCTATGTCTTCGACGCAATCCTGGTAGACGTCTTCCGTTTGCACTTCTAGGATTAGGGAGTCGGTGTCTGTGTACAAAAGGTGACAGCGGTCTCCGTACTTTGGCTTTAGTTTGTCGTAGTAAAACTCATACATCAGCAGCTTCGATAGGTCTAACACTGTAAACCCCGTGTATACGGGTTTATTCAGGAGCAGGTTAGCCTTCTTCATGTGAATCACATAGAAGTTCAGCATTTCTACGTATCTAACGAATCCAGGCTGTGACACGTATGCTTCTGCTTCCTCTTTGGTGCTGACTATTTTTACGCTTACGCGCTTGCGGATGTTCTCCATTGTCTTTCCGAACACGCTGTTGTTCATTAGTTTAAATAGATTCTTTTCAAAGTCATTCTTAGCTGCGGTACGTTTCTGTGTGTTAAAGTCAATGTAGGAACGCATCCATGGTTCCTGCGTGAACTTTAGGACTCTGTGGATCTTCTTTACGCGCATTCCGTTGCGTACGTAGAATTGCAGGTTGCGGTAATGTACCACATACTTCTTTTTATTCATCAGGTTCATAGTTAGTTTCCTGTACGGTTTGTAACCAGGGCACATTTGCTTTTGCAGCGGTGACAGCTGTTGGAAGGGTATCTCTATTGCTTCTGGTGCTAAGGGAAACTCGTCGTGTTCGTCGTGCAGATGCTCTGGGTACTCCAGATCCACTTCTAAAACGTAACCCTTGT
Source organism: Actinia equina (assembly GCA_011057435.1). Classification (NCBI taxonomy): domain Eukaryota; kingdom Metazoa; phylum Cnidaria; class Anthozoa; order Actiniaria; family Actiniidae; genus Actinia; species Actinia equina. The sequence goes on from WHPX01001419.1 coordinate 26,632, forward strand.
CTTCCTCCTTTCCTACCTGCATGTAGAAGTCTATGGGTCGCACGGTGTCCCATTCGAAGTCTCTCACAGGCAAGTACTGTGACATTGCCCAACCGTAAAGGTTGTTTGCGTCCAGGTAGTAAATGTAGGTTGTTGGTTTCTCTGGGTCGTGCTCTACTAAGGGATTGTTTGCGCGGGCATAACGTCTGCTGGGCCCGCAAACGCCACCACGAATACCGTCTTCCATAAAGCGGTACATGTCGTATTCCGTTAGGAGATCCAGTTGCGCGTTTGTCTTCTTTAACAGCGCACTCCAGCTGAGTCCGGGAGCTGTGTAGAAATTAGCAGGATCCAATCCGTAGTATTCGATAGCCATCTTTCGAAAGCTTTGGAAAACATCTGCGAGCAGCACTACATCTGAACGTAGGTAAATGTCGTGGTAATCCCCCATGTTCTCACAGGAGTACTTTTCCCACACGTCTAACGCATGCTGGTACTCCTCGTCCTTTATACCGGACTCGTTTAGGGTGCTGTAGAAGCAATCTTTGCTGGGCAAAGATTCTTGAAAGCGCTCCCAGGAATCCATGTATTCGTATGGGTAGACTCCTTTCCTTTCTGCGTCGTATTTACTGGAAATGGGAAAGTTGGTGTTGTACTTTACGAGATTCGCTAAGGAGTCTGCCATAAACTGCTGCGAATCTAAGAACTTTAGCTTACCCACAGTTACCGACATGTAACGCTCTTTGTTATTAGGAATACATTTGACGTCGGATCCGTCTGTTCCCTGAAGGAGTAAATGGGAGTCGTAACCGCGAAGGTTGTGAAAGAACACGGGAATCTCCATATCTGGGTTTACTTTGAAGTTTATATTACATTTCCAATGAGCCGCTCCTCTGTATTTACCCGTGATGTGGCAGTGATCTCTAACCTTATCCACGTAGAAGTCTTCAACGAATGCTTTATGGCAGTGAATGCAGTGCGTGGAGGGCTTTCCTGGCTTCTCACCTTTCTTAGCATACTTCCCGCATTTAAAATGAGCTTCCCCTAGATACTTTCCATCTTCATCCCACGCTTTCTTTGCTTGTCTTCCAAACTGAAGAAGCGTATGTTGACAAATGTGGCATTTCTTTGCCTTGTGAAATTCCTCCTGGTTCTTTTTGGTAAATTCCATCTTCTTTGGACGTCTTAATTGTTCTCTTATCTCCTCCTCCTCTTCTCGCAATGCTTCTAGAAACTTATTAGATGCGTTTTTACCTCGGTAAATCACGGGAGGGTCGGCCTTGCCGTCTGATCTGACTACTATGTAACCAAAGGAGCAGATCTCGTGTAATCCTACCTTATTCGTGGCACCACTTTTCTGCTGTTCCTTAGTTATCAACGCTTCGAAGTCTGCGTATATCACGTAAGGCACCTGCATCTGCTTTTGGTGGTCTGCGTATGAAAGCTCTTTGTTGGCGGGCATCTGAATCCGTTGCGCCACTTCTTCGACTCCGCGGCAGATCTCATCGTGTTTCTTTAGGGCATTTAAGGATGTAAATGACAACAAGCAGCAGTCGCAGAAATACTTTTTGCCTTTGTGCTTAGTATGTCTGTAAAATAACCTGCTGATGTGCTTAACCCATGAGTAGTGTCCGCCGTGGTAAAACAGGTGTACGCGTTCTCCTTTGCTTTTTGACAGGACTAACGGTACTATCGTCTGCTCTCTGACTCCGTAAACGTTAATTGCTAGATCGTTTATCTCCTCAAATATGGGAATGTCTATCAACTGCATGGGAAATTCCACACCATCCCACTCTAAATCATCTGTGGGATACTTACTCATCCTGCAGGGATCCTTCTCTGCTGGATACAGTGCAGACCTGATTGCCCACATAAAGCATCTGTTATCGTCATTCTTCACGTTTACAATAGCCTTCTTCCTTTCTACCCACACTGGTAGTGGTACGTAACTTCCTCCACGTATGGGTACGTACCTAGCCATACTTATCTCTATTCCTTCAACCTCCTCTACTGTCCAACCTGATCCATCTTTCGTGTAGTTAGACAGCGACTCCATTATTGCTTCTAAGGCTTCACTGAGTGACCTATCCAAATTCGTAGATTCTAATATCACTAACGACTTTGACCGCAGCATTGCTGTCGTCGTCACCTCGTCTTTTGATAGACTCACTTCTACCATTATACTTGCTTTCAGGGCTCCTAAGTCTTCTATACCTTTTCGGAGCGTCCTTTTAACCTTCTTTTCTGACTTTCGCCAAAACTATCTAACGTCAATCTCACCGTTACCGGGTATCGACACCGTTTCGAAGTTGCTTTGGGATTCCATCTATATGATAGGAAATATTTTATACCTAATACCAAGCACTTTTCAGATCGTCGTAGTCGTACTCACAGTCCTGACAATGCCAATACAATTTAACTTTCGTCTTGAACTTCTTACCACATCCGCAATCATAGCTGCTCATGCATTTTTTTCTCATTTTCAAATGTTTCTTTAAGTCTGCTTCTTTCTTAAAAGTTCTCTCACATTCTTCGCACTCCATATATAGACTAACATATTATAGACTTAAAACAGGGAATGCGGGTAATAACGGTAAAAATCGGAGAATTCACTTTAGGCGGGTAATCCTCCGGTTGTCACTGCGCTAGAACCCCCATTCCCTATACTACTGAACGATATACGATTATTCGCTAACAGCTACGAACCGATACAACGTGCTAATGCAGTATGATAGTGCACGTGACAAGTAATGTGATATATGGTCACAAGACCTATGATAACAAAACTAACCATTAATATTTATTAGCAAAGCTAATACCACTTAAATAGCTATGGTTTGCCTTTTTGAATGTTGTCAGTGCTTGCCCAAGGGAGAAAAGATTGATTTTTACCTGTCCTGACATCGGATATTTGACTGAATAGCCAGCCCACGTAGGGGGATATTTAAGGTCCCTTGGTATTGACCAATAATACATACATGTAAGAATTCAATAATAGAACAAAAACAAGTATCTTGAAAATAGTATTAAAAATTCAACTGATATCAGGAATGTGCAAACTATACTATGCAATCAATTGCTCTCGATAATTATAGTTGAATATTTCACAGAATAATATTATTTATGGAAGTATCATGGATTAAACAAAAATTTCCACTATAAACTTTTGTTGATTAAAAACACATCTATTAAACAAACAGTAATATAAAAAATATCATTTTAGTTGTTTTCATTTTGCAAAATACTCTAGTTATTCAATGAAACAAAAGGATATGTGATAAGATATATGTATGGATTACTTTCAAGCAATGACCTTTTTAAGCATAGTTCATTTTTTTCAATGGCTTTCATGCAGATATATAGTATAAATAAAAATAAACTGAAATAATCGATATTTAAAAACTGGTGATTACCAAGGCAAATGCTTTATATTACAGACTTTAAGTGCTGGCATAGCTTCTCTGCAGTTTGTCTATCAAGTGGGTTTCTTATGCATGCACAAGAAATAACAGATAGAAATTCAGAGTTATGTACTTTCTGTACCCACCTTATTAGGAAACCAAAACTATACAAATCACTTCGAGGTGATTTCTTTGCAAGGCATTTGCTCACCTCTGGTGCAATGTGAGGATAACGTTGAAGGTAAATACACTTTGAGGTGGTTAAGATAGACTTAATTGTCCCTAGCAATTTGAGAACATTTGGTTCAGAGCAAAGCTTAAACACTATTTTCAGTGCAAATTCTCAAGACAAATGGGAAGCATTTATATGTGATAATTGCTGTACAATCTGCAAATCGTACAGTATATCATTTATCTCAACAGTGTTATTAACATATTCTTTAACAGCAATATAACACGTTGATGCAATAAACTGTGTTAGCTTACAAATTCCAAACTTGCCTTTACCCAGAGCAATTTCCACTCCAGTAAGACTGGGGAATAATTCCGCATCTTAAAATAAACCATAATATATTAGTTGACATTTGAAGGAGTTAAGATGAGTTCTGAGACACAGGAGCTTTGTTTGCAGTTGTTTTAAATGGACCCGCCATGGACATCTCTAACTTCTCTATATACCAATAGGGTAACGTAAGCTTAAGATTTACCTTTGAAGGCTTTGACGATTTCTTTGTCCAAAAAACGGGACCCTAACAACTCTCCCAACTCACTCACTGTTACATCTGTGATCTTTTCACTAAGTTCCATGTCAATCGGACATTGTATATTAGTGATGAACTCATGCGTTCAATTACTCCTTCTACTTCCATAAGCATGTCGAGCAAGGAGTCTTGCTTGGGCGGCGATGATGATGTAAATAGCTTGGGTAAAGGTGGTGTTATGGTTGGCGGTGTGGGGATTATGGGTTGCGTAACTATTGTAAGTGGTGTTGTCGTTGCTCCTGTTGGCATAAATGTTGTTAGTGGTGGTGTTTCTTTTGTGGGTTTGTGTGAATGGCGGTGTTATTGATGTAGGTGGTTTTTAAGTGGGGCGTTAGTGTTGTGGGTGGTGTGAGTTGGGGGGTTAGAGCTGTGGGTAGTGCGACTGGGGGTGTTAGTTGATGTGGATTGGGGTCTTGGCGTTGTGGGTGGTCTGAATGGGGGTGTTAGTGTTGTTGTTAGTGTGAATGGGGGTGTTAGTCCTGTGTGTTGTATAACTTGAAGGCCGTCAAAGAAGGTAAACGATAAGATAATTGCTTTTTTACTTTTTTCTAAAATTTAACAATTTATAAAGCTTTCCAGGCCTGGATTCGGAGTAGGTATTTAAAATACTCTCTTCATCGAAGTTGTTCTTTTGTAGCAAATTGTACAAAAATTTTCTTTGGCTGAAAATGGAGGCATTACTTCCCTTTAAAGATCTGGCATTTATCATCGCTGCCGTCCATTTTCGTAAAGAAGGACAATTATCTCTTCCAGCTTCCCAAATTTCTTTAACATGGGCATGTTGTATATCCAGAGCCATGACATTCGAATAGTGATAATGTTTTGGCATCTGGACAATGGGCTGTTGTATGTGCCGTTGGCTTGACAGACTGGTGCTGCGCTGATGTGGGTGCTGTTGGCATGACAAACTGCTGCTGCGCTGATGTGGGTGCTGTTGGCATGATAGACTGCTGTGCCAGTGATGTATGTGCTGTTGGCATGATAGACTGCTGCTGCACTGATGTATGTGCTGTTGGCATGACAAACTGCTGCTGCGCTGATGTGGGTGCTGTTGGCATGATAGACTGCTGCTGCGCTGATGTGGGTGCTGTTGGCATGATAGACTGCTGCTGCACTGATGTGGGTGCTGTTGGCATGATAGACTGCTGCTGCGCTGATGTATGTGCTGTTGGCATGACAAACTGCTGCTGCGCTGATGTGGGTGCTGTTGGCATGATAGACTGCTGCTGCACTGATGTATGTGCTGTTGGTATGATAGACTGCTGCTGCACTGATGTATGTGCTGTTGGCATGACAAACTGCTGCTGCGCTGATGTGGATGCTGTTGGCATGATAGACTGCTGCTGCGCTGATGTGGGTGCTGTTGGCATGATAGACTGCTGCTGCACTGATGTGGGTGCTGTTGGCATGATAGACTGCTGCTGCACTGATGTGGGTGCTGTTGGCATGACAAACTGCTGCTGTGCTGATGTGGGTGCTGATGCAATGGCTGATTGAGGCTGCACTGATGTGACTGCGAGCGATTGAGTGGAGTAGTGTGGTGTGCAGAGGCACCAAATGAAATGCTTTGAAGCGTTTTACCTAATGCCTCTGCATCATCAACAATCCCTGAAATGGGCTTGTCTTACTGGGCAAGCTTTTCTTCACACCTTCACTATTTTTCAATCTGGTAATTAGTTATGAGATTTCAAAGTCCTAAAAAAAGGCAACAGAAAGTTAACGTTTAAGAACCTAGTTATTTTACCTAAATTGTAATCATTTCTTAAACAAACTATGTGAAAACATTTCCCTATCTAAAGATATAGGCATATTTAAGCGAGTTTTCTAAGCAACATTCCAGCTCCAAGTATGATACCATGTGCTGTAACTACCATTTTTCCCATTACTCTATATTGTTTAGAACTGAAATCATAATTTCACGAAAAAAAAAAAAAAAAACTATTATAGACTAGGAAAGTACAAAAAATGGCCTATCATTTTTATTTAGGTTATCCTATCCACTTTCTTAGTATGTGAATTCTTAGTATGTGAATGAACAACCCAGCTCATCCTTTCAATATGACTGGGTGACCTTATTACACTCATCAGACATTAAGAAAGCAGAGAATTGTACATTTGAATCCGCTAAAACACACCAATTTCCATACTTTATCAAGTAGTTTTTCAAGTTATGATGTCAATGATACTTTCATATGTATGGCAAAAGAGAATAACTTTCTTAAGGCAGAAGTACTTATTTATTAATATAAGGTAATTACCTCTTCTTCATCTTCCCCACTGTCACTTTGCGACCATTCAGACTCTGACGAATTCTAAAATTAATGAAACAAGTAAGGTCAAATTTAAACATATATTTCTGTGATTGGTAAACGTGGTAGAAGTGGTTTAATGGGTCAGGTAACAGTTGCAATGATACTCCATTCACTGAAAAAATTCTTCAAATCAAGGTACTTTAGTGATCACTAACTGTTGACTTCGTTCCCCAAAGATGATTTTCAATCTAGTTCTCCTACAGATAAATAACTTGAAAAACCTTGGGTATTAAAATATTGATTCATAGAAGATCTGACACAATATTACTGTAAATATAGGGTAAACCAATGTTCACAGTTTACAATAGCCAATAGCTCCGGTTGACACAAATATCTGCATGCAATAAATAAAAAATATCTACATCTACATTTTATTAATTGACAACGCTTTCACATCAAGATCATATATTGTTCTATATACTGTTCTTCTGTGTTTGGACTTAGAAAGAAAAAGAAGAAACATCCCAACAATCCACAAATCTAGTATGTCTTGTAGTATCAGGTAGTAAAAATTCTTAGCATTTATGAAATGTGTTTTTGTCACTCGGTAAAGATCTATATGTTAAGTGTACGCTACTTCAAGTGTATAAGCAGATTAAAAAATCTGCCTCAGTTGGGTTCTTAGCATTAGTTTTCTTTGAACTACTTCCATTGGACCTCTTGGAAGTCACTTGTCATCCATATGTCACAAAGAGTTAAATTGCCTCACGGTACATGGGTAGCAACAGTTGCTAACGTAAATGCAACCTTAGCACATGAGGTTTATTCACCAGATCAAACCATTTTATGTTGGTAAACAATTTTCTTATAAACAACTTGCTTTTCAATATTGCATTTACCTCTGTCTCATGTTCTTGCTCTGGAGCGTGGTCTGAAATAGCTTGTCCCTGAAATATGTAATATTCGTGAGTTATATATATACCAATTAAATAATTTTATACAGGTGGGAGGTTTCAAAGCATTACTAATATCTGAACCTGGTTAATTGCTTTCTAATTCAAGGGAGGATTTTGCACAATTTTAAGAAAGACATGGGCTTTAAAAATTGAGTGATTTGAAGTTGCATATTTATACAGCGAATAATATTTGGAAGTTTTTAGTATTCTCTAGTATACTTCCTTTTACTGCTAGCAATCAGGCAGAAGCCCCAAGCAATTTCTGCCCTTTCTTATAAAATTGTTTATCTCTCTGTCTTCGAACTGCGATATTTCGATGGCCGTTCACCGGGCATTCTTAACATGTAGTCGAGCGAAACAAGGTGGCGAAACAAGAATTAAATCCGGGGTTGAAGATTCCCTGTAAGACCGGAGTTTGTTACAAAAGGATAAGATATTAAAATTTGATAGCGAGGAACTGTCAAAAGACGCTACAAAAGCTTTACCAACTAAAAAGATACTGTGGACTTTCGTATAATTTAGCGAAAACTTAACGGCATAGAGACATTAAATATACTTACGCTTGAGGTAGCAGCAAGTTCTTCAATATCCATTTCTTCAATAAATGAAAAACTTTAGGAATTGTCGTAAATATATAATCTTACTCGTCGTTGTCTAACTGTTAGCCGCCAAGTGTAGTAAACGCCGAGTAGCCAGGCCATATGGGTTTGTAGGAAAATTACGTCACCGTAGGAATTTTGTAGGATTCCTACGCCCATATAAGGAAGCAAAAGAGAGAGAGTAATTTTTTACGTGTTTCGTGGTACGTCCGATAATTATTATTATTGTATTATTTTCATTACAATCATTATCATTATCATTATGATATATGATTTATATTATCATCATTATTATATAACGTTTTCGTGTAATGTGTCTTGCAGGGAGTGGCTGAGCAGCACGAAAGATCAAGTTTAGCACAATTGTACCTGGCAAAGTGGTCATTTTTTATCAAGTGTCGGTAGTGATAGAAGATAATCTTCTTAGGTAATACTAAAGAATGAAAATATATAAAATTCGAGTGATCCCCTTTTAAATAACGTTTTGCCAGCTTCAGCTTTCTAATCTGCTCTTTCGACCATGACAGGCTACATCCATAGTTGTCTCCTAGTTTATCCATGATCTCTATGACGTCGTCAAATGCTTTACTTCCATCTGCAGACAAGTAGTCCAGTCCTTGAAGCGAGGTGCGGGTACGCAGAGCAAACGTCCAGTACCCTGCAAAGACTGCTGCAACTCATTGGACTGAATCCTATCTCGACACAATAACTTTGGCACTGTTTGACAATTTGCTCTGGAATAGAGGTTCTTACAACATTTGGGACTTTTATTTCGGTTCCGCTGGAGAGTTTTTAAAGTTTTTTCACCAAATGGCAATTCTTGCACCACCCTTGCGCTTGTGATAAATGCCAAGAATTGGTCTAGCTTCTCGGTTGATACCTTGATTCTCGTATTTTTTTGGAGAGGAAGTTCAACTCCTCTCCCATGTAGCAAAAGATGGTGTCGTGCAATACTATAGCGATAGCGCGTTATATCAGGAATCCATCGCTGAATATTTTTAAAGCTGACTTTATTGGCAATTATGGCCAAAATTTGCCTGCGACTGCTCCAGTGACTTGCATTCTCATAACGATCAACCAGAGCTTCTAAAAGTATTGAATCCATATTGTCATCGTCTTCGCTCAGTTGGGTTGCTTTTATGGCGCTCAACAGCATCTCAGATTTTTGGGGTGCAATTTCTTCAAGGCTGGCAAAAACAATCTGTTTAGCTTTCCGTATGTAGTTCCTTTTTGTCCGCTCTGTGGCTGTTTCCCATGACTTGCTCATCAATGTTCGAACCGGGCTTATGTCTCTAGAAGCAAGGTAAAGATTCAGTCTTTCCTTCAGCATTTTGTCTTTATCAGCCGCGCCTTTTTCGGGTTGGCTTTCCATTGAGAGGTCAAAAGCTTGTAACATAGCAGAAGGGGTGTAAGACATCGAAAGCATTGCTGCGCTAAGTGGCGTCGTAGCAACTGGAATGTTTCTGTGCTCTGGCGTTTTGAAAGAAACCTCAAACGCATCGCCCTAAAGTGAAAGTATGTTTTTTTAAACTCGGAAAGAAAAAAAGACTCTAGTAAGAAGTTAACAGCTGGGACTCATTCTCATTCCTTATTGACAATAAGTTATCAAAATTAACATCGCATACCAATGTTGTCAGTTTCCTTAACTGATCTCCCAACTCATCGACATTGGACGTTGTACTGGCCTTCAGTTTCTCTCGACATCTCCTTAGTGGAGCGGATATGTGCTGAAATTGTTCACTTTCTGTGAAAATCACCAAAATTTGCAAACTTATTGCTTTTTAGGTGTAGAATAATTTTTTTCGTTTTGCAGTGTTAAGGGGGGGTTTTCAAAATGGCGGCCATTTTGAACCGGAATTGAAATTCGCCATTATGGATGATCCAGAAAATTATTCTTTTGGCACAATTGTAATAGCAAAATCTATGGAAGGCGTTTTAGATATTTGATAATGGCCAAATATATGACATAATACAGTTTTTTTTATAATCATAGATTTAATATAGCGGAATTAGGATTTTTCACATTTTTAACCGGAAGTGAAACTCCTAGGAACTGAAAGACTTAAATGGCAATACTTTACACACGACTTTATGAACACAACTGTCCAAAATATTATATATGACAGATAACAAATGGCTAAAGGTGAAGGTGATCGTTTTGGAGAACAACTAAACATATTGATAATGCCAGTACATTCTCAGTTCCGTGAAAAAGTATACTAGGCATTACGATTTCATATCAATATTTACAGATCTACTTAAGAAGTATCTAGGCCTCGCAAGATGATTTGTATTTATATATGCACTAAAGAAGTATATTAGGCCTTAGAAGGGCATATAAATAATAATATCTGTGCAGATGTCCTAAAGATATTTACGAGTGGAGGAATGGTCCAAAGAGTCTGGTTCCTTATCGATTGTTGCAAACTGCTGGACACCTGCACAGATCACTGCAGCGTAGATCGTTTCTTGAACACGAGCACCGTCCTCGGCATCCCTTTACACAGCGACAACTTATTGATTCTTGACATGACTGCATGACCTCAGGTAAAGTGGTCCATAAAGGAATCCACTGTTTGCTGTCTAGTAACCAGCCCCAATCTTGAGGACTTGGAAGAGATGGGCATGGGATCGAGGTTTGGCCCCAAACATAACCTGCCTGGTAAGCAGTACGCTTTACGAGCTCTACTAAAGCTGCTCTTGTAGGTGGAATATTGTCAAACTGTCTTCCGTTCTGGACAAACTGCTTTCGAGCACCATCTACCGATCTCAGGCGGGAGATCTACGATTTCTAATTCACTTTCATCGCTTGATATTAATATTAATTGTTTTTTTTAGGAGGGGGTTGGGCATCTTGTCACGTGTCTTCACTCTCATCGCTACTAATGTTGAAAAACTCTTGACCACCTATCTTCTGTACACATCATTCCCTCGTGTGTTCTTGCTCTTGCTTTGTACGAGTATTCGGTGGAGTCTCTTGGGGGAGGGATGGGAGTGGAGGGGAACTTGAAGTAGCGTTCGATGTACGTCTGACATTTTGGCTCTGTTTAGGAGAATAAAAGACGATGTTATAGTTAAGTCCTGATGGTCCTGCAACGTCGGGGCGGTAGCTTGGAGATGGCGGTGCGAACATTGTATTTGACTCATCACTGCTACTTGCAACTGGTAAGTACTTTGCTAGGATTTCGATTTCGAAATCAGTGGAAGAATCTGTTCCTGTGCTGACAGATGCGTTTCGTTCTCTTATGATGCAATCTAGATAAAATTGCCATCCCTTCGGGTGAATCTTTCTGTTATATTCCGTTAACCAAGGCTGTTTGAATAGTCCTTGGTAGATAATACATCTGCACTCATAAACAGGAGCTTGGCCAACGTACTCCCACGGTTTAGTGTTGCAAGAAAACATTATAGGTGTTCTTGACATTGATATAGTATTAATGTCATAGAAAATAGCCACTTCTCCTCCAGCCTCTATAATGGCTTTCGGAATCACCTTTACCACAATTTTGCAAGAAAAATGTTCTTCCTCTTAATGGTAAACATTTTTGTTTAAAGTGCCTATCACCCATTTTTTTTTACTTTTTCATATCGAAATATAAGCTATTCTAAGAAACCTGTCGAAAGAATTTTTTGATTCTGACCCTTCTTTCTATTTTTTTCGAGCGGTCAAATGTGCGAAAATAGGAAGATTTCGAAATATGACCGAGCGAGAGGGGAGACTGGGCTAGTGACGTAGAAGGAGCAACACGCTCTTCTTGATTTACAAAGAAATGTATGGGATACTAGGGGGTATACTGAAGACGTCCTTGCGTTTCTTGGTTTTTTTTAGAAGTCCTTGGACTTTTAACTACTTTCTTGGGCTTCTATGAGGAAGTTAATTATCTAAAGATTCCATTTCCAGTTCTCATCAGGATTCGTAGCCTAATTTACTGGTATATTAGTGAAGCGAACACAACCTAGCAAAGCAAGCGAGGTGACTGAAGTGAAGTAATTCCGACCCGATCACAAATATTATCTCATTGGCTGGGAATAAAACTTGTCAAAACCTTAGTAAATACACCAAAAGTACAGCAGCATAGATAGAAATTCCTACCTGGAAATTCCTAGAGTCGTTATAGGGAACCGAAGTTGATAACAGGTAACATTTTACTTGCCATTGCTCGAACTGAGTCGTCTTCGCACCGGATCGGGAATTTATTCCCGGTTTATTAAAGAATAAAACAGTTTTGGTGATTGTGGTAACATTTCAGTGGTTATTAAACTCTTAAGAAGTATTTGGTGCATTGCTAAAAGGGCTGTAATGAATGGTTGAGACAAAATTCCCGTACGATTGACACAATAATACTACTATTCACAATATTTTAATTATTTGCTACCGTAGAATGCTCTTCAGATTTTTTACCTTTATCGAATTTCCCTCAATAGACGATCGTTTTATCTTTAAAGATAGGTATGGCTAGATACTGTGAGACAGGATAGAAAACTGATAGAATAGAAAATATTATATTTGACTATGAAGTGAAACCATGTTGACCTGCAGAGTAACAGTAGACTGATGATGCGAAGTGTCACGCACCCTTACTGTAGTTCCTCGACTGAACTACTACAGTATAAATATATAATGCAATTCATGTTTAGATATTTTGAAAACTGTTAAGCCATCTACATCGAAAAAGATTTTGTGAACTACCTGGAGTTATTTCATTGTTTCTGTTATTTATATTTGATGTTTCTGATTTGGAAACGACCTGGAAGAATTTTGCGCGGCACGGACTCACATATTCATCCATAAATACATCAGATATTAATAAGAATAATGCTAAAAAATTTATGACTTAAAGGGTGTAGGTACATGTAGTGCTCAGAGTTACTGTATGTGAAATCTATAAGTTTTTGAAGCTAATTTATTACACTTGATTCTGAGCGTGACAGCCTAATATGAGGTTTTCCCTAGGTTGCGTTTAACTTCTCGCTGCTTTTCTTTTTCTTAAAATAATTCAAAAATAATATCATTCTTGAAGTCTGAAGTAATTAACATCCTCTAACCAGAAAAATGAGGTCTTTTGAAAGCGTATAAACGGCAAATTGGTCATAAATACCAGTGAAATCTAGAGAGAATGAGGAAACATCTAAACCCAACTTACTCCTCTTACGTCACAGCCCAGTCCTCTAGGTTATCATTTTACGCGGCCAGAGTCAAAGAAATGCCTATTTTCGCACTTTTGACCGTTCGAAAAAAATAGAAAGAAGGGTCAGAATCAAAAAATTCTTTCGACACGTTTCTTAGAATAGCTTATATTTCGATATGAAAAAGTAAAAAAAAATGGGTGATAGGCACTTTAATACCTTCCCTGCTCTTCTTGGTTCCTGTGCTTTCTTCAGATGCATCAGAATCTTTTGTGCCATGTGGTAGTTTTTGGCGTTGCTGAGGGAACAGTAGAGATGACGATGGACGATAACGATTAATCGTCAGTTTCTTCTAGCGTCCGTTTCTTTTTGAAAAGAGGACTAGTGGCCACGGCGGTGCCAATCCTTCCTTGTTCATGGTTGACATCAACTTCCTCAACACTTGAGTCGATCCATAGAGTCAGTGGTTCATCTATCGATAGAGTCAGTGGTTCATCTATCGAGAGTCAGTGGTTAATCTATCGAGAGAGTGAGTGGTTGATCAATGGAGCATGAGAGAGTCAGTGGTTCGTCTGTTGATTCCGATTGACCATCCATATTAACTAAGATGAAAAGTTTTTAAACATCATGTTTAGTGTTGCAAGAAAACATTATAGGTGTTCTTAACATTAATATAGTATTAATGTCATAGAAAATAGCCACTTCTCCTCCAGCCTCTATAATGGCTTTCGAAATCACCTTTACCGCAATTTTGCAAGAAAAATGTTCTTCCTCTTAATGGTAAACATTTTTGTTTAATACCTTCCCTGCTCTTCTTGGTTCCTGGGCTTTCTTCAGATGCATCAGAATCTTTTGTGCCATGTGGTAGTTTTTGGCTTTGCTGAGGGAACAGCAGAGATGACGATGGACGATAACGATTAATCGTCAGTTTCTTCTAGCGTCCGTTTCTTTTTTTTTTGAAAAGGGGACTAGTGGCCACGGCGGTGCCAATCCTTCCTTGTTCATGGTTGACATCAACTTCCTCAACACTTGAGTCGATCCATAGAGTCAGTGGTTCATCTATCGATAGAGTCAGTGGTTCATCTATCGAGAGTCAGTGGTTAATCTATCGAGAGAGTGAGTGGTTGATCAATGGAGCATGAGAGAGTCAGTGGTTCGTCTGTTGATTCCGATTGACCATCCATATTAACTAAGATGAAAAGTTTTTAAACATCATGTTTAGTGTTGCAAGAAAACATTATAGGTGTTCTTAACATTAATATAGTATTAATGTCATAGAAAATAGCCACTTCTCCTCCAGCCTCTATAATGGCTTTCGAAATCACCTTTACCGCAATTTTGCAAGAAAAATGTTCTTCCTCTTAATGGTAAACATTTTTGTTTAATACCTTCCCTGCTCTTCTTGGTTCCTGGGCTTTCTTCAGATGCATCAGAATCTTTTGTGCCATGTGGTAGTTTTTGGCTTTGCTGAGGGAACAGCAGAGATGACGATGGACGATAACGATTAATCGTCAGTTTCTTCTAGCGTCCGTTTCTTTTTTTTTTGAAAAGGGGACTAGTGGCCACGGCGGTGCCAATCCTTCCTTGTTCATGGTTGACATCAACTTCCTCAACACTTGAGTCGATCCATAGAGTCAGTGGTTCATCTATCGATAGAGTCAGTGGTTCATCTATCGAGAGTCAGTGGTTAATCTATCGAGAGAGTCAGTGGTTGATCAATGGAGCATGAGAGAGTCAGTGGTTCGTCTGTTGATTCCGATTAACCATCCATATTAACTGAGATGAAAAGTTTTTAAACATCATGTAAGGCGTGCAGTTAAATTTCCATACTCTGGGTATCGCTCTTGCAAGTTTGACTGTGAAAACATTTCATTACTTACGTAATCGGAAACGTTGATTGACGTTGACAAGCGTCTTCGTAAGCTGGACAAAAGTCACTTGGAGACCCTAGAGCCTGAATATTATTTTCTTCTTTCTTTTCTCTCCGATATATTTAAGAAGTAACCATTATCTTAAAGAGAGGTGGTTAGTTAGAGTCTAGGAATAGCATGCAAAATGTCAAGTCCAAAGTCCGGAAGTTAATTTGATCATTTTGATATAACTTGACAGTAAAGTAGGCGGTAACCAGACCATCGAATAGAACACGTGATTCAGTTGACATTAGCTCTCTGACAGTTCCAAGTATAGTATCATTTTTTGAAAGCTTCGACCCAAAGAAGTCTACTAAATGTCAAGCAAATGTTTAAAAGATCTATAAACGTTTCTGATGGCTACCTCTAACAAACGAGTCAAAGCTCAGGGAAGAAAATGGAATTTCCTCTAGAAAGAGTCTTCGGCTTATACTGTGTATAATCACAACAAGGCTGAGAGTTCTTACGTCCAATTCAACGGACGCAGGTTGTATCGTCAGTATTTACGGAAAGTGGAGATAACGATGACGAACTTTTGGTAAGAGATGTGTTTCAGATACTTATGTTCGTGCATTAATTATTATCAATTATAAGTTTCTTTTGGCTCATATGCATGCGCTTATACAGCATTATCTTTGTCTTTGAGATAAAATACTCAACTGGCAAGCTAATGATGCTTGATAAAAAAAAGCTAAAGTATGTTGGGAATTTTTTCATATTTTCCCCTGAAATATCCAAATAACTTAACGTTTGACATCTCTGTCCAGTTCTAATGTAATAAGCATGACTAATTTCATCGTAAGTTCTTTCAGGTTCAATGCATGAAGAGGTGTTAACTGCTCTAAATAGTTAAGTACCTTTTCCACTGGCACACTTCCTGAAATTTAGCAGTTGGAGGGGTTTCATTAAACACACCCTTCAGAAACCGGCAGATTAATGGATGTTTCCCTATATTCTGACTGATGTCCGCCTTATCAATACTGTATAAGGCTGAGATAACTGATCTAGCAGTGTTTAGGGATGAATAACTGTAACCTTTGGTACATAAATCATGAAGAAAATCCAAAATTACTGAAACAGGGGCACGCATGAAATGACTTTGCCTTGACAAACAAAACATGGACCATTTCTCGAGGAACACATTGTATTGCTTGATTGTGCTCTTTCTCTATGAGGCCATAATGACATTGGCAACTTCTGTCGAAATTCCACACTCAACAAGGGATTGCCGGACACTCTGCATACCATTAAAGTGGCCTTGATTGGGTGACTTTCTCCTCCCAATGAAGGATTCATCAATGTTTTTCTGGTTGATTTGAAGTAACGCGGCTTGTCTACCAACATGCTTAATAAACAAGCAAAATAACTTTGAGTAGTCCACATTGGGACAATCTAAAGCCCAGTTGTCCCATCACCCCGAATTTTCTGCAAACAACGACCCACCAAAATAAACGGGGGAAAAGCATAAAATGCATGCGAAGCCCAGTTCAGAGTAAATATCATGGAGTCCGTGACAGAAACTGTGGAGGCCAGCATAAATGATTGGTATGAAGAGCATGAATAGAATGCTGAAGAAGAGCCTGTTGGTGATAATACCATAGATGTGAATGCGTTAATGCAAACCGTTCTTGTTTCAAACAAGGACAAAGCGAGTGCATCTGGATCTTCTAATACTGTCACCTAAACTTCAGAATATGAAACTCTTCTCTCAGAGTTGAATTCCGACCAAGGAAACGGGCCTCCAATATGTGAGAGATTGGGAATTTTCTCGTGAATAACCTTTTAAAAGAAGGATAATCGAAAGATCAATTGTCAATGAAGAAACAGTATTTAAAGCCAGAAAACTGTCCAACACTTGTAACCCCTAAGGTAAAAACTATGGTTTGGGGACAACTCAAACAAGATCAGAAGAATCTAGATTTAAGTGTTCAGAAAGGTCAAGGACATTTAATGTCGTCATTGTATGCTTTACTCAAAGCGTGCAACCAGCTGGTTGATAAAGCTGACAGCCAAGAAATGTTGACTATGCTCACCCATGCCGTTGTATTGTCATTGTCTGCAAATCGACAATTCAATTTAAGCAGAAGGGAATTGTTGAGGCCTCATTTGAATAAGAATTATCAAGCATTGTGTAATCCTGGGGTACCCATTACCAAAAACCAGACAGACCAGATAGAAAATGAGGTAAATCATATTATTTCTAATCAACGTGTGTTTGTTGAGGGCCAAGTGCGGAATTTTGTGTCTAAATGGAAGGAACTGAAGGATCTGATCGAAAAATGTTGGATATCATTTCACACTGTCATATTGAGTGAAATTCCAAATTGGTCAGCCGTGACCAATTTGGAAAGTAAGTTTTAAATCAAGAAAAATTTATTATTGATGCTCAAATTGAGTTTCTCAGCAAATGTATTATCAGCTATTTTGAGTTCCAGGTTGACCAAATTATTTCGCCCATACTTATGAGACCGAAGACCGATGGTACTTATCGTGTTATCTTTAATTTAAAAGCATTCAATGACAGTGTGGTTTACCATCATTTTAAATTGAACACTCTAGAAACCACTCTCCCACTTGTTACCGCTGGGTGTTACATGACATAATTGGATTTGAAAGACGCGTATTATTCCATTCCCATTGCCTCCGAACAGCAACGGTTTTTGAAGTTTATGTAGAAAGGCATCCTTTATCAATATTTGTGTCTACGTCTGACGCATCCCTAACAGGGTGAGGTGCGAAATGGGGTCATCTGAAAACCCAGGGGGTCTGGTCTAGTAGTGAAAAAGATCAGCACATCAATTGCCTTGAGTTACTTGCAGTCCGCTGAGGATTGTTGTCTCTCTGTAACGCTGAGCACGATGTGCATTTACGCATCATGAGTGACAATGTAACGACCGTAAGTTACATTAATGCTATGGGGGGATGCAAATCCGACAGTTGTAATCGTATTAGTTATGACATTTTGCAATGGGCGCTAGAAAAGAACATTTGGTTGTCCGCGGCCCACACAATTGTTTGAAAAAGTTTTTTCCTCGATTCTCATTGCTTCATTGGTTTTTTGTTTTCATTGGCATTTCTCTTCTTTTCCTGAGTATCTCGTTTTCTTTTTTCTTTTCGAGCTTTATCTTCTTCCACTTTCTTCCTTCTTTCTTTCTTCATTTCCTTCCGTCCTTGGAACTCTTTCTGGTTGTCGGCTAGCTCGCGCGCTTTCTTTAGCTTCTCATCCATCTCGCCTTGACGTGTACCCGCTGAAAAAATTTGGAATAGTTTGCTTTACATTCTTTCTCTTTGGAGGGCCTTTTGCTTCTAAGGTAGGGTATGTCAAGATTTCTTTCAGCAACGTTCCTGATCTGGAATCGCTCAGTGGTTGCGAAGGCACAGAACATAAGGCCTTCCTTTCCTTTGGCTTTGCTGTCGTCGATGTGCTGGCCTTAGAGAGATTGATACTAGAGTTGTCAGGAAAAGCCTTACGATAAAGCTTTTGCCAGGCGTTAAAAGTCGGGCTGCTTTCGATATCATAATTCTCTTCAATCCGACGGCGGTACTTGTCTCAAGTGGGCGTTGCCAGCACTCCATCTAATTCCTTAAACTCTGCCTGCATGTGTCGCACTTTCATTAGTGGCTGGCGCTGAATTAGCTTCTCCAAGAGTGTTCGTCGCAGCTGGCCTCTGTCCAAAGGGTATATACCCGATTTTCGAAAAGCACCACTCAGAATAATTGGAATCATAACATCTTCCCAAGTAGGTTTAAACACAGCACAAAAGTTTTTCTTTTGGATGTCGGCATTCGGATTTGCTTGGTTAAAACGCCTGAGTGAGTTATACCAGCTTTTCTTCATTGGGCCGAAGAGACTTACGTCAGCCGGTTGCAACATATGTGTCGCGTTCTTTAAAAGAGCATAAATATGAACACCATTTGGTCTGTTAATTGAAACGTTTCCAGATCCAAATGTGAATCGTGGCTATCGATAAGCAGCACAACGGGTCTTGCTGGTGGCAGATTGGATATAAAATAATTTGCGAGCCACATATAAAAGGTTGAAGTGTCCATGTAATCGGATGGTGTGACAGAAAAAACACTTCCTTGGACCCCTCCATCAAGAAGATTGTAAGTCACAGGTATTCTCTTCCCTGGGAAGATAAAATATGGTGACATCCACTGGCCACATGCGTTAAAGCAAGGCAGCATGGTTATGCGCTCATGGTTTCCTGTGGTTACTTGATACGGTGCCTCTTTCGGATTTGATGGTCCAAGCACGTTTCCAGTAAGCACTTGTAAATCAAAACCAGTCTCATCACAATTCCACATATGCGCTGGGGAATCTGTAAGTCCTTTCTCAAAAACATTTCGAACTCATCAAACCAGATATCAACATCCTCCTTTGTGATTCTCGCTCGTTTTTTTCTCAAGAGGGCGTGCCTTGCGGAGCTTCACTTTGGGGTTACGGCTAAGAAAACTTCTGTACCACCTACGCCCGGGCATATTGTCTTTGAATGGAGTAGCTCTACCTTCCTTATCCAAAAATTGCTTGACTGATAGAAGGAACCCTTGCTTAGACAGTGCAAAGCCACGGTTTGACAGTTCAATCAACCATTCTGCCAAAAGGTTCTCTTCAGATTTTGACAACACTGAAGGGGAACCCCTGCGCCTATCAAGTTTTACTTTTCTATTTATACAATCGGCTAGTGTTTGCCTGTTAACACCCCATTTTTTGGCTGCTTTCATTATGCTCAATTTATATTCTTCCACATCATTCATCGCGTCGAGGAATAATTCCAAGCGGCTCTCTTTTACACTTTCGCTCTCAATACAAAATGTTCTATAATATCCGCTTATTGATATTTACAATCTAAAACACAAACAAATAGTTTCCAGTTTTTTAAAATAAAAATGTTCAAATTAATTTAATACTCCTAAATGACCATTTCTAATTTTAAAATTGTATAAAATTTAAGAAATTAAGCGTGTTACGAGGCCGCTCTATTTATCTATTTAAACAGTACGAACACATTAATGCATGATTAACATAAACGCGCGCGAAATGTACAAATGTCTCGCTTGGTAACAACAACTACTGTAGATAAATTAAACTAAATCCATTTAAAACAAACTTCATATCCTGCTCATATATCGCATACATTATTGACATAGCTGTTAATAAATTATTACGAATATATTTCGCTGTTCATTTACCAAAGGATGAGAATGACTTGACAACCACTAGCTTATTTGGGTTTCTATCGTGTTTTAATTTATTCATCCCCTGCTCTTCGGTCGTAGAATTGAAGAAATAAAACAGCCAAAGCAACATCTAGCCCTTCTACTGCTTTATCAATATCAATACAGGAAAGCTTCGGATTAGATAGAAAAATAAAACCGAAAAGATATTTTAAGTTGATTATTTTTGGCAGGATAATGGTGCCGGCAGGATACTGGGCCTGACACTGTACGGGGTGCCTTGTGTAGTGCTGATATTTCTGGATTGTCTAATATCAGTGCCTTGCAGATCAGCTGAAGAAAGGAGATGGACATTTTAGTCAGTTTGCTATTTGTAAACAACTGACAAAGGTTCATTGATTCGAACAAGATAGGATGCTGTAGATTGCATTCTTCCAGTATCGTACTGTGAGTTCGTCAGTATGCAGCTTCATCTTCAGCAGCTGCGGTATCCTCTTCATCGTCAACTTCTTCAACCTCTTCAACTGTTGCATTTTTAAGAAAAATAGGACTGAACTTGGCTGGGTGAAAGGAATTCATTCACTTTAATTAAATTTACGCGAACGATCAAAATTCTTAGCGTATCGCTCAGAGCATCTCGTACCACTTTTATTTGGTCTCGATTCTGGTCGAAGGCCTTGGCCATGAAGATATTTATCATGATACATGACTTTAGCATTATCAAACAAGCTAGCCTTCTTCTCTTCTTTTAGGCCGACACTTAATGTAATGTAAATTATTGTCAAGCGATGTGTACCTTTGGAAAACTTTCAATTTTATGCACTCCTTTTTATTTATGCACTCCCATTGAATACCTTGTTTCCTGTATGATCAACTTCACTTTCTTCATCCACGTCTTCTGTCACTTTGGATGACTTTTTGGTTCTCGGTTTTGAGGTTATCAATGTACCGAATTACTCTCACTAATTAAAATGACTGACTGACTGTCTGACTGACTGACTGAATTTATTTTTTTACTAGTAAAATGTCATATCATACCTTGGCCTACCCCAGACCCCTGACCATCAGTGAAGTCTTCTTCACACCAAAGTAGCAATGTAAAAAATATACGTTTGACCTTTGCTAGTAATGGTGCAGGTGATATGAACACAAGTGATACAGAAATGAATTTCATGTTTGTTGTTTATCATGTGATACCTATTGATGGCATATCCATTTCACTCATCAATGTGTCAATATATGAATCATCATCTACATCTTGATCAGCAGCCAAAGTTGCATTCATATTTTGGTGAAAGAGCTGTCCTACAATTACAAATTAGAGTCATTTAGAAATATACTGATGATAACTGCAGGCAACAATTTCCACGATATTATTACTGATATTCTAATTTTATAGTATTACTTTTATTTGAACTTGTACCTCTGTTTCTCGGATTTGACCTTCCATTTCCCTGAGATAGCAAAACAAATAATAATGTAAATATTTTGCCAGATGTACTACAAAATCACAACTAACGGTACGGCACATAATACGAAAATGAAAACAGTATGCATGAATGATGAAAAAAGTAAATTATACTTCCTTAACAGTCTTATAGATGCATTGGTTAGCATCAAATCGAGGCTTCCCTGACCTCTCACAGAATTGAAGTCTATTGCTGTACACTGTACAGGGTCTCTAACAGATAGGGCAAGGGTATTATTCACCACACATTCCATTATTTGAAAGATCTTTTCCCTAGCAATAAGGGAGAAAAAATCACATCTTAGTAACTTACGTCACAGAGAAATTTACTGGAATCACATATTGTTACCTCAAAATGGGGAAAAGCTGCTTAATTTGCTCCAGGGCTTCCCCTGCTGGGCAACCTTTTGCTAAAGCCATTTGTTTCAACGGCCCCGAAGAAACAAAACTTTGTCTGCTATTCCCTCTTGGGACAGTGTTTATATTTTGGTTTAGCACAACTGTATCAACTGCCCTGTCTCTTTCTCTTCTATTATTTGATGATAGTACCTACAAGATAACCAAAGGTTGAGGTCTCACAAATTGGGCGATGTTGTTTGCTAATCGAGCATACGACAAAGAAAAAGAAAAACAAGAATTAACATCCTAAGCTGGAATTCATCTATAGTGAACAGAAAATAAACCATCAAAGTGCTGTCCACTATAAAAGTATAATAAATGAATAAAATATATAAAATATACTTATTGAATATTCCCCACTCTTATAATTGACACCATATTTATGGTGTTTTCAATTAACGGTATAAAACCTAAGCTTACATGTCCTACTCTTGAGATTGCATTTCCATTGGTCTGCAAAGCAAATGATAAAATGATTTCCTGTAATAAACTTCTGTATACTAGCAAGTTGTTGATTGAGTCTGGGCCAAAAAATGCCTTACAAAAAAAAGGCGTTACAAGTAATGAGATGTTTTCTACTTGATCTTTTGTCGAATATGGCTGCGCCAAAGATAAAAGAGAAGTAGCCTGGGACGACACTAGGCAGTTTGTACGCCCCAAAAGCATGCCCAGACTTTTCTCCCCGATCTGTCATATGTTTTAATAAAATATCCGTACTCTTAAATGGTTAAATCTGAAGTCAATCCCATTGCTTTACCAACACACCTTCTGCTCTTCTTTACCTTGACTTGGCTGCACTTAATTGTTGTTATTGTCCTGAAATACTAAACGTTTCGGGTATATATTCAGTCAAGTATAAATAAGAACTTATATACAATTACAACACACTTAAGTGCATTTGATTGTTATTGTCCTGAGATAGAGAATGTTTCAGTTATATCTTCGATCATGTACTGACTAGGTTTTATACAACTACAACACACCATGTGAGCTCTTCGGCTGTTCCAATTCTTCTTTAGTACCGATTTAAAGATACTAAACCAAATCGACAAACCACCTGAGACACCTCAAAAGTAGGAAACTCACCATAATGAAAATTAAATGATTTTATCCACGGTTCGGAAGAAAAAGATTACAGTAAACACAATGACCTCGACAGAGATGTTTAGCACACAAGCACGATTCATCTGATACTTGATACTAGTGTCCAATGTCCAATGTTACTCAATGTAACATTATTGACAGATGTCAATGGTGCGTTTCCTGGAAATCAAATAGCGGCGCCGATATCGATATCTTTGAAAATATAAAATGGAGCTCTAGGCGTTTTTACTACATGAAATCACTTTGATTTGCAGAAACCGATGCTAAAGACAAGAAAAACGTGGTAAATTTTCAAATAAATCATGAATGAAGCGAAAGATCAAAACAATTATTGGGATTTTAGGAATTTTAAAAATGGGTTAGGCAGCGTACTTTCTATTGTTATCTTCTGGTTCGCGTTGGTTCGGATGTCCAGTAAGCTCAGTTTTAACCTTCAAACGCTTCCTTGACCGACATGACTATGGACAGCAATTCATGCGAAAGGAGATTTTCCTAGAAGAGAATAATCCTGATGTCCAATTTGGTAAGTTTGAAACATGATCTGATTTGTCTCTCCCAGTGAACGAGAAAGGTGGATCAACTGAAGGAGCACAAAAACAACTGTGCAATGAGGCTGATGAAATGCAAATTTGGTGGCTGCAAAGCAGTCATTTATGCCTATGAACTTAAGCAGCATCAGTAGCAATTCCTCCCAAGAATGTAGAGCTCTGGTACCAGCAAGGTGTATGGATGAGCACACCAACACTTCATGCCCAAGCGGAGCAACTGAACCTACAGTACAAATATAAGAAAAATAGTTTGAGTCTTGACTAAAAAGCATTGCACGATTTGATAACTGGTATAGCCAGGTTATTTATATATCTTACCACTGATTAAGTTGTATTTCCTTTGCAAATCGTTTCTTAAGCATTTCTTTTTCTTTCAGTTCGAGTTCCCTCTGGTAATCAACATACTCTTCTTCGGTAGCAAATTGGCTCTAGCTCCTCAAGATAGTTAAAGTTGGCCTTCCATGGTTTTCGAATAACAAATTTCACAAAACGACTATTAATCTTAAGATTGCGCCTACAAAAAAGCAAAAAAAAAAAAAAAAAAAAAAAGAAGAAATGTATGGTGCAAACGCTGCTTCTACGAATTGGTTGATTAAATGACGTCACATGGAGGTTTCCTACGGAAGACCGTTGGCCGAATTGAATTTTGGACGTGAACGATCAAATCAATGGAGGACACTTTTAAGACCTATTTTTTGAACCAATATTCACATATTAATTAGTTCTATTGATTTTTTTGGAACCGTTTGTAGTCGCATAGGGGGGTTTTGAAATTTTTTTTTCATTGGCTGCTATTTATAAAGGATATAAGTATTGTCATTATTTCAATTATTATTTCAGGCTGTTTCTTGAAAGTGAAATAAAAAACCCCCAGCAAGATGGGAATGGACAAAGTTGGCAAGAAACAAGAGATTGAAACTGACAGGATTACTTGACAAGAAGAAGCAATACAATCAAATTGACATAATTGTAATAAGATATATCTGTTTAAAGTTGAACTACTAGCGTACTAGGAAAGTTGATGTTAACAAAGAATTGTTTAAGTATCCTAGATCTTCATTCGCCATAATATTGGACATTTAAAAAATTTCTCACATTTTGTTAAACATATATATAATTACTGCTTTATTATGACAAGGAATTAGATCTTAGCAATAATAAATTAAACAGTAATTGACTTAATATACAGATCTCACTATTTTTTGAAATACGATTACATTAATGCACTAATTGCCAAATTGTTGGAAATCCGTGGTATTGAATTATGAACTCACTTGCCCATAAACGTTTCCCAATAAACCGACCGCCTGATCTTATTTTGCTTTACTTTGCGCTAACCTATTATATTGAATCATTACTTCTACATGTATTTCTATGTTGTTACAAAAAATCCTGTATCTTTTGATGCATACAAAATAAAGCCAAACCATGTGCAAAGCCCTTGAAAACAAACTTCTGATGATCTGTTATTTAGATTACGACTTTTGATTGAGTCCTAATGAAAGTTGTTTCTATAATATAAATACATGGAAATGAATGGGTCAAGGTAATACCAATAAGCTTTCCCTCTGCTTCAAAAGGGGTTGGGACCTTTTAGCGTAAACGCTAGGAAGCATTAAAAGTTTGTTTGGAGGGAGCTGATAAAAAGGAAAAAGCTGGGTTGTATTGGTGTGGAAAGATAGAAGTCCACAAGGCTAAAATTTGTTTAGCCTTCTAAGGAATACTTTGTCCTGAAGAAAGGGGTTGATGCCATGGTTGCCATCTTTTTCAAGTGGAACAAATGTATCTCTCAACAATTGAAGGTACTTGTAGATGGAAGGTAACCGGAAGGATGGAGACACTCTCAACTTCTTTATCAGGATCTGGCATCGGGGCATCTGGGTCATCACCACAAACATCAATATCATCAGGGTTGTCAAATAAATCTTGGACTCCAGAGCTTGTAGAGTTGAAACGTTTTTCATTTCCCTGAGGATGGCCGAGTAGGCCGAAAGCTCGGAACATATTTCATGAATTTATGGTTGATAAAACAAACTATTATGAATGTAACAACCAAAAAGGAACTATTTGATTTATATTATTCTTGTTTTTAGTTTTAACATTCATATCAGTATGTTAAGTAGTTGCGGGGAAGACCAATATTTTTCATACCTCTTGATAGGACTTTCTGCTATTCATTCTCCGAAAGTGGGGAATAACTCCCCAGATAGCGGCACCATACTCTTATAAAGGGTCCGCAAGAATTCATTTGTTAGCTCTTTTAGTTCTCGAAGGTGAAGACCTTTTCATTTCCTCTTTGATCTTTGTGATTTCATCCAATACCCCATACAACTCTAATCCTTTGGCAATCTGGTCTAGCATGGGAATTTTAAATACACTTTGACATACACCATTGTTGATATATGGGAATGGTTAGGAAACCATTTTGTTATAAGTTATAAGGATACCATGGCGATTTAAATAAAATAAATCAAATTTTGGCAAGATATTTGTCAGAGCTCGTCATTTCATGACCAAAATAACCCGTTGCATTGTAAAGTAAATTGCCCTTTTCATAAAAAAATTAGATGAGATTTAAAGAGCTTACTAATGGTAATGTCGATTACTTACCACTGTCATTTTCATCCTCACAGATTGACGAATTTATATGTTCTAAGTATCAGGGACTTTCACCGTGTCTATAAAGGCAATATACACGGGCTAGCTTAGCCTTTTTTGGAAGGCTGTCCTGAAGCCACTTTTCTTGGCAGTGATTAACAGTGGAAAGGGTTTCTTGAACAAATTCTTATTATCGTTCTCTCCTCTAAAAGAAAAACTGTAGTCGAGCATGGCACCAAGGATATCCTCATCGACTCTTCACATCCTCGCTAAATGCTCTTCCGGTTCCACTAGCTTTTTTGTCATGATCAACTCACTAACCTCCAACATTTTTAGTGAACCTGAAGCAGAAGTCTCTGGAAGGAGATCACGTACGGTTCCACTGCCTTGATCGTGAGGGGTTTCTGGCGGTGTATCTACACTGATGTTATTGGTGCCATTTTCCCCGCCATATTGTTATCATTACAAACGAGTTTATATAGTTTTTGAGCTTATCTGATTTTATAAAACTGTTCTTTTCAAGCTTCGATTGAAGGCTTGTCGCAATCAGGTCAAATGATGTAGCAACTGCCACTACGTCTTTCTTCATTTAACCAAATATATGAATGGGAGCCTTCTTCACTTCTTGAGTCTCCAAGATATCACAAGGAAAAGCTTGGCAATGTCGCTGTTTACCAATCTTTCCTATCTGCCATTTAGCATCAAGCTGTTTGGAATAGCGTACCAAATTTGCAAGAACCCCATCGAAGGACCAAAACACACAAGTCAACTTAAACTGGTGCTCTGCCTTGCTTTGAAGATTACATTTCAATTTCTTACAAATTAAAATAAGCTTTCATTAGGATTTAATTCCAAAATTTTTCCATTCATTATAGTTTACTTTCCTCGCTCACAATTTCAAATGGTCTAATATATTCTTCTCCTGAAGCAATTTCGGGCTCAAATTGATAAGGAACAGCCATAATTCAATAGCAAAATTTGGTTGATTCAACTTCAGCTATCCAACACGACGACTACGGATACTGTGAGGCAATCACGTCTGGCAGACCTGTATCAGAGCTGTGTATGCTGTATAATGTTGTTCTTGATTGGGTTTATGATGATCATGGGCATAGACTGACATCTCCCAGATGCCTAGAACAATATGTATAAGCAATAAGAAGAAAGTCCATAATATTTTATTGCTTTGGATTTGTTGATGGAACTGTGAAGCCAATATCGCGTCCTCAGGAAGATCAACGTTTTGTTTACAATGGACATCAAAGAGTTCACAGCCTCGAGTCTCAAACAATTTCTTTTTTTTAAATGCAATGCTTGCAGACTCAAATCTACTGTCAGGGCTTCAAAGACATGCAATCGACATTGCAGGAAATCCCCTTGTTTACTTGGCGTACCCCCTACGCCCACAACTTATGTGTCCTTTTTGACAAGGAGACTTCCCCTATATTTACTCAAACTATGAGAGCATTTAATACTGGCACGAGTGAGGTGATTGTAAATTACTTCAAGTTACTCGATTACGAATCTCAAGATAGGGATGAGTGCTATTGGAAAGCAGTACGTAGTCTGTGCCTTCTTAAGGAACTGTGTCACTTGTCTTTATGGCAATTCTTCTTCTGAGTTTTTGATCTTGATCCCCCACCATTTCATACATACTTTAGAGGAATATGGAAAGAAGTAATAACCAGTAACATTTAATTAAAAGTTTCACATGATTGTAAAAGAGTGTTATACATTACTAGTATAAAAGTTTCAGGCATGAATAAATTCAAACAAGATTTATTGATGTTTGGTTGTTCAATCAACATAAACTTCTGTACTAGTAGAACATTATTCAACATTAGTCAAACTGATTGCTGAACTTATATGTTCACAATTGTCGTTTGTAGAACATGTCGTTATGTGCGAGTGTGGGTAAGTACTGTTGAAAGTGGAATCCTATCTACTGCGTCAACATAACAGAAGTCAATGTCATGTGAGACAGCCCTCGTATAACGTCTGCCACTTTTTTCTCGCTGCTTGTTTATGGATTCTTTTACATGTTTAGTCCATTTCTGCCTTTTTTTGATGTTCCTGTAGTTGGAGGGAGTTGGCAGAGATTTTCATTTTGTCTCAAGAAGCTTACGTGTCGGTTTTTGGCCTACCAAAGCCATCATTGAAAACTCATGGAGTATTATTTTAATTTATAATATAGGCGTGAGTGTTTAACTGGAAAATACTCTACTCGAAAATCATTTACCATGTATTTTCTATCAATATTTACCTCAGTGTTGAAATCAGTGTTGAAATTGCCATGCTCACAGTCAGTTTTAATTGTTGTGTAGCCCCGACATGCACTTGGGGTGACATCTGCAGCATTGATTTCCTGAAACCATTAACACGAATAGGCTATGCTATGGTAAAAATAGGTATGGACTCAATTAACTAGAAATTGATATTCAACTCGCTTCTTAGATGTTGTCTGTGAACTTCCTGTTGTTCTCTTAGATCTTGAGGAATAGCGACAAGAAATCGGATAAAAGAAGGCGAAGCCATTTTTACACATTTCCTGTTGCAGTGGAAATAAGCTTAGCGCTCCGATCTTTCTTTCTCCGTCTTGCCAGTAGGTACGCCGCAAACAAGAAAGAATGACCATGTCGTTAGGAGGGTCGGGTATGAGAAACATTTAACCGTCTCAATTTTAGCATGTTTTGGCAGCCATTGCACTTTCGTAACAAGGGAGAGTACTTTTCCAAAAGTCGACGATTAAACAACTGACTGTGGTAAGTCAGAGTTCTCCCCAAGGGGTGATATTTGTTCAAATGAAACTCCTTTGGGTACAGTATGCATTACATGAATCAAACCCTGACTCATTTGAGTTCTTGATTTCCCCTGGGTCTAATTCTTCTGCTTGAAACTCTGGTGGAGGAGGTATTATTAGCTCTATGTCCTCCTTTGGGGTTGAAGTAATTACTGGTGGAATAAATACTTGAATTTCTCCATTTGATAGATCAATTTCACTGTCATTGCTGTGATCTTTAGGTAGTTTAGGATCTGGTATAATGTAAATTGTAGCCCCATGACAATCTATAGGTCCTGAGCCTGGCTTAATCTCAGGTTTTTTCTCCTGTGTACTGTTATTTGATATAGCCTGTTTGTTCCTGGTAGGCTTGATTGGGGTGTAGGATGTAATGGCACTAATGGTTGGAATATAGTTCATGTAAAATGGACAATTATCATCTGCCTCATAGTTGATATCAGGGGTCAAGTTTACTGATATTTCTTGAGCCGTTTCCATCTTTCTAACTATATTCCAGTCATCAATCCCTTCTTCACTCTTCTCACTAATTTCTTCGTAAATACTCAAACTCACCATTGATTTTTCGGCTTCATTTCTTGCCTCCATTATTGACTTTTGTTGTTGTAAATCAGCCAATTTTCGCTCTAGACCTTGTTGTTCGGTCAATTGGGCTAATGCTACTAAGTCTTTTTTCTTCGAAATTACAGATGACCAATATAGCCCGCTCTTAACTTAACCAAAGCGGGAAGGGAATTTTCTGCATTTATTTCTTTTTTTGTGGGATTTTGAATCCGAGGTGTCTTTCTCCAGCAAGTATATCACTTTTTGTATCGGCTTCAGGCGCCGCCATCTTTGACCTTCCAGGCCAGGAATGTAGAGACATTTTTCTCGTGTATAAATCTTGTAAACCAAACTCGTAGAAGGCTGAAAACTTTAATGCGACTCCAATCACATTAGGCGTACCAAATAAATCTTGTTCAGTCTTAAAATCAACTATTTATTCACTCAAGGGTTTATCCTATTACAGCAGTAGAAGTATTCTTAGTTGTAGACGAAATAGTAGTCGGTTTTCTAAATAAATTAAATACGAATTATTACACATTGCGTAAAGTACAAAAGAAAGGACTGTACGAATCCATCCGTATGGATATGAAGAAATACTGAGAATAAACAACAATATTGAGTCCTGCAAACTTAACTCGCACGAGTTCAAATATTCACCTATACTAGCCCGAACATGATGTCACGTAACCCCTTATATCACGTGAACCCTTATATCACGTGAACCGGATCCGGATATGACTCGGTAGCCACACACTTGCATCAAGGGAGCAAGGAGTGGTTTCAGGGACTACAATGCAATCGTCTTCAAATTTATCAGGCAAGCTTTCAACTCATTTATATTTTCGAAGTATTCAGAAGCTACAAGTCCTTCTTCATTCCTAATTTCTTGTATCCCATGATGAATAGTTGAATTGGCGTTTTATTTCCAGCTGTCCGTACTTTATGATTGTTCCAAGAAGGTACAAATTTGGCTATACATTTATTAATGGCCGGCAGGTAAACAGCGTGTATGCAAAGTAAGTGATCTTCATTATCGATGTCAAGATATTGGTCATACAAGGCTCGCTTTAACTTCTTCTCCTTCTTTCTCGAGTGATGGCCTAGATATTTGTTCCCAAAGTCTTGACAAAATAATTGTTGACCCAACCTTTGCGGGTTTGATATTCGGATTGTCTGTTATGAGTTCTTCTATCTTCTTTATGTTTCCGCTTGTTTTTATTTTCGATGGGCATGTGTACTGCTCATAAGTTTCAGTAATCATAGTAAAGGGTAGAGAGTAGACAACGGATGGTAGAAAATTGTGTGACGTGTTGCGTATGAAATAAGTTACATACAAACTGCATGACAAGGGCAGTGGCGCGAATGGAGGGATCCGCGTTCAATGCCGGCTAACAGTTAATGTTTTAAATATTTTTTGTAGTATAGTTGTAAATGTGCTTTTGCTTTTGTTGGAATGATAGTGAAAGACAAAAAAATTAAATTTTTTTGGAATGAATGCGAAGAAGAAAATTAACTCGGGAAGCCATGTGTAAAAACGAGCTACTACTCGCAAACGAATTTTTTAATAAAAATCTGTTCTAGAGGTACAAGGGATGTTAGATTCCAGGAAATTCCAGGTAAAAAATAAAAAAAAGGTGGAGAAAACTTGGTTTGAAAAGTTGGGTAATTGAAGTTCGTAGTCGACAAGGCTTAAGAGCGACTGTCTGTAAGGGTCGAGAACCTGATTTCAGCGACCACTTGGTCAAATTCTTCATACTTTGCCTGAAGATACCCTTGGATGGACCATTTACAAAAATCATATTAAAAGATTCCAGCGGATTTTTATTTTTGAGAAAATCCCAAAAGAGTGAAATGGTCGCCAAGCGCCGGTTTTCGGCTTCGATAATCGTCCCAAGGATACCCCAAGAACAAATGGTCGCTGTGGCTACAAAATTCGCCCAATCGAGCTGAAACTTTTCACAAACCTAGGGTAACATTTCAGCTTTTAAACTAGCTATAAAACTTTGCTGTATCTGGAAGGAATTATTTATTATATGTCGAAATACTAACGGTACTGAAAAATTACCGAAAGAAAGGAGCTATGTTTATCGAGCAAAAGCATCTACTGGTACCTAATTTTCTTGGGAATAAAATTGATTTCCTTAAAGATAAGCTATTAAAGTTAAACTGTACCAAATTTGAAGCTCAAAATCGAAGTATTTCTCAAGTTATTGCTTTTCAAAAACATTGTTTATTTCTTACTGGTTTAAGGGTCAAATGTCAACAAACTACAACTTCAAAGATTCCAGTTAATGCCGGAGTCGAATTGAATGCTTTATTACATGCATGGAAATGCACTATCAAAAGACCGAGTTTTCATAGCTATCCATTTTACATTCTGTTACTTTTTGAATGCTAGCGCTGTTTTTAGATATTTCTTTCAGTTTAGGTAGTTTTTTGCCGAAAGTTCCCGTCGCTGGCACTGAGTAAAATTAAACAAACAGGTAAACATTTACCTGAATTAATTGTCCTTCTGGCGTTACAAGATATCCACCTTCCATTGCATTACTTCTTGCCACTTCTGCCATTCTGAATCTTTAAAATAATTATTGTTCTTTATAATTTTTCTAGTAAATTTTATTGGTAGTAGAGATTTTATTTCTGAAATCAGCACGTTAGCCAAGGAAATCGAAATAAACCTTGACCTGTCAGAATTGATTAGATCATCAATGACAACTGCTAGCTGCGAGCCTTGATGTCTACTATGACAAATGTTCCTAACTATACGTTTACAAACTATATAAAATTATCATTTTTAATCTCAATAAGAATTTGTATCATTGTCTTACTTTGTTCTTGATGTTTACAGTATAATGAGTCATGTATGATAAACGCAAGTAATTGGAGCAAGTGACAAAATTTAGACTCGTCACGCAAATCTTAAAACTGTACTCGCTCTAGGAACGCCTTGTACTAATTTTTATTTTAGCATGACGAGACTGTTGAATTAATGCAAGACATAGGTAGAACAATTAAGATTCCGTTCGTCCACTGCCGGTATCATATAATATTGTTGAAGATCTACGCCTTTTATGCATCGTTTCCGCAGCTACTAATATTTGATTTTTTTTAAACAGAACCCAATGAATCTAAAGACCAATAAAAAGAATTATTCTTCAGTAGGGGTGCAAAGTTGAGGCTACAGACACTGCCCCCCCCCCCCCCCCCCCAACATCAGCTACCTATCATATCGGTACACGTTTGTAGTAGCATTGATTATCACGAGAATAGTTCTTGTTAAGAACTAAACTTAAGAACAATAAATCCTCTAGCAGTTCGTGTCCTTTTTACAAGGGCACTTGCTAACGAAGTCCTTCAAAAGTGTAAGGTTGGGCGCTTTGCGACGCACAGGACGCTGAGGTACGTCAAGATCAAGCTGCTCGCAGATGTGTTGGAGCATAGGCATCTTGAGGTCTTTTAACTTGTCTTCCGTATCCATCGTGCACAAGTCGTACTGGTCGTAGACAAGTGGATGTTGTGGCTAGTCAATTTCTTCAATATGTTTCCTTACACTACTAAAGTTTATCTCCTCCTGGACTGCTTGAAGGTCATCCTCATCGGGATCTTGTTGTCGAGACGCAGCCCAGCCCTTATGGATATCATTCGACGATGCACCTTGTTGTTTTGGGATGGTTATAGTAGGCACCACTCCCACGCCTTCGTCGAGATTGGAACTGTATCCTATCTTGGCGAGATGGAGAAGTGTGTGTTTCTCTACATGTCGTACACACTTCTCGAGAGAGAGATGCTTTTCGAGAGCAGACACCCTCTGAAACACTCGAATGCACCCTTCTTGCGGACAGCAGAACACTCCAGAATTAGGACTCACACCTTGTGTGTTCACCTCTTCACTTTCCTGCAAGACGCTTGTCTCTGGCGGTGCCTTTGTTTTACCACCAAGTGCTCGGAAATCTCCTGGGGAAAACGGCGAATCCAACCAGGCTATATGATATCCTTCATTGTAAAAATACAAACACATTATTTAGTGTAAAAGCGCTACCCGGGGAATCAGATGCTTCATTCTATTCTGTCTTTTAATTTATTTTTAATTTAATCGTTTAAAAAAGCGTCCTTCCAAAACTGATAATTAAAGAGCCCCCTCTACCTTCGATGCATTGCTTTACTTACCGCTTGATGACTCCACCTTGATTTTCTTCCCGACACCTATCTTGTACGCACGCCAACACCTGATGTAGTCTTTGCTAAATTCAAAGTTATTGAATTTGGTCACTCCAGGAATGCTCTGCTCAACTTCTGGGAACTCGGGAATTGCTTCTAGAGCCACCACCCGCACTCCGTTTATCCCACCATGGGAGAGCAGTGCATCCTTCAGGTCGTTTGAGTTGAGGACATCATTTCCCTCATTTATGAAGGCTCGGATGTGACCTTTACACGTTGCAGCTAACCGGTCAGCAGCTCCTTTGCCACCCTGTGGGTCACTAAAATCCACTCGTTTGATGGTTACCCCAGTGCTAGCTGTTATCTTTTGGCATGACAATATAGTGGGAGCGCTGTGATAGCAAGCAGCATTGTCCTGACGTAAATAAGCATCATTGATTTCAGGATATTCCTTCTTGAGTGTAGACAGGACATGCTGGATGATCGCTATTACCGGTGAGCTCCCCTGGCTGCATGACTGAACGACGTGGACAAAAGTTTGCCACTGAAGCACCCCCTCCACGCGTCTATAAACAACGGAGATGTGCCAGGAGATGCCACGCTTGCCAAACCAGTCTGCCTGAGATTCCCGGTATCGCTGTGGCAGGAATTTCATAGCCCAGTCATTGACTATGAAAACTGCGTTTCTGTCTAGAGTGTCGATGGTATCTAGGCGAGCCTGGTCTTGACGTAGTGAGCGTAGAAGGTGACATTTCCAAGACTGGATGGCAAGCATGGCGGTATTAGCAAGGTAGATTGCTTCATCCTTTTC
Source organism: Actinia equina (assembly GCA_011057435.1). Lineage (NCBI taxonomy): Eukaryota > Metazoa > Cnidaria > Anthozoa > Actiniaria > Actiniidae > Actinia > Actinia equina. The sequence goes on from WHPX01001419.1 coordinate 61,224, forward strand.
GTCTTCGTTAGGGTAAGATGCCTCAGATATCGCGTTCGAAATAACTTCCAAGACGTTCTTCAGACTCTCACACTGGTGACAAATCTCCTCATGATTGTGATCACATTTCTCGCAGAGTGTGGACTCTTTGTTGTCACTCAGAGCGTACACGACACAGTGGTCTGCAACTTCTGCTGCATTACTAAGGTGGACCTAATAAAGGAATTTATAATAATGATTAATATATTGGACAACAGATTTTAGAATTTGGATGCATCTAAAATAGACCAGTTATCCTTCTAAAGAAGTTTAAGGTTGAAATAACAGGAACACGTGGTTAAGTTTTTACTACCTTGAAATCGCTCTTTAGATACAGTTTAGCAGTTTTCAGCGCGTCGATATGCTGGCGTTCCCAATCTTTGCCTAACTGGCTGTGCTCGCTTACTTGGCGTACTAGTTGTATAAGATCATCAAAAGCTCGAGCACCATCTGCGGCAAAGTAATCCAGGCCCTGGAGGGACTTACGAACAGATGCTTTACATTCTGATAAGATTCTTAGCATGGTGCGGTCGCTGAATGGCTCGAAGCTTGTTTCGTCGCAGTACGCCTTGTATTGCTTTACTATTCGCTGGGGTACCACAGTTCGTATAACGTTTGGCACTTCGATCTTTCTACCAGTTGATAGTGTTAGCAGTTTCTGTCCAAATGGTAAGTCTTGTATAAGGTGAGGGCTTGTGATAAATGATAAAAAGTGATCGAGTTGTCCTCGGTTTACGCGCATTCGGATTGTGGGGTGATGTTGGATTGGGGCTCCACGTCCGAACTGCAAGTGGTGCAGGTTAGCAATTGTATAGCGGTATCTGGAGAGTGTTGGAATGAAGTATGTTATTGTCTTGTAGTTAGCAATTCCCGTCATGATTGAAAGAACCTGCCTTCTGCTCTCCCAACTTTCTGCGTTGTTATATGCCTCTGCAAGGGCCTGGAGATATTCTCTCGAGGAATTAGAAATTTCTTCTATTCCAAGGGCTTTATATATTGCTGTCGAAGATTCAATTTCCTGCCACAGAGCTCCTGCATTATTTGGACTGATGGTTGTAAGGACCGCAGCGACAACCTCCACCGCGCGTGCAGTATAACGCCACTTGGTGGTGGCACTTACAGTCTCCAACTCCAGCCATGGTTGTGTGATGGGCGCAACTCCCCGAGAAACCAGAAACCGATTCAGTTTATCACGTGGTTCATCTAGAGAAAGAGCACCAGCATCATCACTCGAGGTAGTACTCCCACTCTCAGGGCTGAGGAAAGTATCATCATGTTGCTGACTTGATATTTTTAGCTTGGAAAACGTCTTGCTTAAGCTGTTAGAGCTGTCGCTGTCCTCACTGGAATGCACTGCTTCTGCACTCTGCTATAGAAGAAGTCGTTAGGAAAATATCAATTTATATACTAATTGGAGTTATTTGGTTTCCCGTTTCACCCCCAGTCAAAATTTTTGTAGACAAAAATCCTCCACAAATAGCGGAAACTGCGACCTATGGAATCACATTAGTATGGTACACAGATTTGACGAATTTTATTACAATTCCGTACCTCAATTGACGCCGCAGAAGTCTTGTCTTCATCAACTATTCTGTTGTTGACATGTTCTCGACATTTGGTGCATATTGCTGTCCAAAAGATTTAGAACAAAATGAGCACCAGTGTAGCTAGTCATAGTTGTAGTAGAAGAGCATTGAAACATGCATAGTTCTAAATATCTCCCTCCAACCTTCCTGACAGTATTTACATCACACATCATGGAACTAACCCTAACCCTAACCTCATGACTAAAGCGGATTAGTACTTACGTAATCCGACGGAAATAAGTATGCCTGTGGTCTTCAAGATCAACCAAGACTGCTTGCTGTTGATGCGGTGACTCCCCTTCGCATTAGCTGTGTGTGTAGCAATACTTTGTGGGGCTGCGCAGTTCGTTCTTCTCGACCGCCACCGGATTCCAAAGTCAGCTCTATGACGCGGGCATATACTTAGTATTTTGTGCTGCTCGTCCACACAGAAAACACCTGAAAAATTCATTTGATATATGCAGCGTAAATTATATTTCCTAAGAATATGAGCTTTTCGGAATAATTACTTACCTGCTCGAGTTAGCAAAAGTTTTAACTCACTCTCGACCCCCTCGTCAGCAGCAAGTTGCAGTGATCGCAGATGACCCTGTACGTCTCTTGTACAGGACCCAAGCGGAATGAAATCCAGATGACCAGGATATTCTGTACTCTGGCCGCAAACAGTAATATCATTCCTCGGAAAAAGTTTCTCCAAAAGAGTGCGATACTCGCAAAAATCCATTATCTGGTCTAAGACAAACTCATGCTATGTGATTGCGAAATTCAGCCCACAATACTACTAGTAAAGGTTACGAAATACTGGAAAACATATATTTGATACCTAGTTTGTTTTGTCACACAAGCACGATTCAGGTATTGTGTTACACATTAATAAGGCCGTAAATGTCTACATTCTTTACGTAACGAATTCTGGGACTGCGAATCTATAGCTTTCACTAAGCATTCACTAATGGTGTCCTTTGTAAGATACCTTGTATTATTTACGAGGGCTTCATATGTGTACTTATTTTAAAATTACGTTAGATGGCTCGACAAACTGTAGATAGGCATCATCTGTTTGTGACTTTTAAGAAGGCCATTGTTTTGCTCTTTCCAAGATATTCAAAGTAGATCAATAAAAGGTACTGAGAACAATAGTAATGTTGAAGATTCAGAATGGCAGAAGTGGCAAGAAGTAATGCAATGGAAGGTGGATATCTTGTAACGTCAGAAGGACAATTAATTCAGGTAAATGTTTACGTGTTTGTTTAATTTTACTCAGTGCCAGCGACGGGAACTTTCGGCAAAAAACTACCTAAACTGAAAGAAATATCTAAAAACAGCGCTAGCATTCAAAAAGTAACAGAATGTAAAATGGATAGCTATGAAAACTCGGTCTTTTGATAGTGCAATTTCCATGCATGTAATAAAGCATTCAATTCGACTCCGGCATTAACTGGAATCTTTGAAGTTGTAGTTTGTTGACATTTGACCCTTAAACCAGTAAGAAATAAACAATGTTTTTGAAAAGCAATAACTTGAGAAATACTTCGATTTTGAGCTTCAAATTTGGTACAGTTTAACTTTAATAGCTTATCTTTAAGGAAATCAATTTTATTCCCAAGAAAATTAGGTACCAGTAGATGCTTTTGCTCGATAAACATAGCTCCTTTCTTTCGGTAATTTTTCAGTACCGTTAGTATTTCGACATATAATAAATAATTCCTTCCAGATACAGCAAAGTTTTATAGCTAGTTTAAAAGCTGAAATGTTACCCTAGGTTTGTGAAAAGTTTCAGCTCGATTGGGCGAATTTTGTAGCCACAGCGACCATTTGTTCTTGGGGTATCCTTGGGACGATTATCGAAGCCGAAAACCGGCGCTTGACGACCATTTCACTCTTTTGGGATTTTCTCAAAAATAAAAATCCGCTGGAACCTTTTAATATGATTTTTGTAAATGGTCCATCCAAGGGTATCTTCAGGCAAAGTATGAAGAATTTGACCAAGTGGTCGCTGAAATCAGGTTCTCGACCCTTACAGACAGTCGCTCTTAAGTGAAATATGCAAAGACTCAGAAATTTGGAGACAAAAATTACAAAAATGATTTAAACTGGATAAAATGCATACCAATAGAATGACGAGAACAAGACGGTATTGGACACGAAGTTTGGTATTGAAAAAATAAATGAGAGGTTGCGAGCATCTTTACATACAAATTGAGACGCAGAAAAATTCATTGCCTCGGCACCGCACGCGTCAAAATGGGCTACGCGGAAACGATTTTTTTAATGATAAGAATTGTTATAAATTTATTTTAACTATTATTATTTATTACTTAAAGTGCTTATAAGCCTTCAGAAGCCATCATTTTTACAAAAAATAGAGACGTTTAAAAAGACATTTTCGGAATAAATTTTGGCATCAAACATTTCCTTGCTCTTTTATAAGCGTTTAAATATCGTTTTTTCACAAAAAAACTGCGCACTAAAGGGGACTGGCACTAGTTAACTGTGACGTAGCTTAAGGGACTTATCAGGCTATCAGGGAGCGTATATAGAATTGCCGTTTAGTAGACTAGCTCGCTTGAATCAAATAAAATTTATCGAAGAGAAAACTATGTGCGATAACAGCAGCACAGACTCTGAAACAGTCAAGACGACTCGGAATATAACTTTATTCACGGTTTATATGCGTTCGAAGATGAAGGAAACGGAGAACAAAAAGCATTTGATCTCAACAGCGAGGTCGAGTTGCCATATGCTTACGATAAAGAACCACTTGCAGACACTGAGTTTCTGGAACAGTACAACAAAGAAACAAAAGATCGAGAAGAGAAGAAGGAAGAGTTAGTTAGGAGACTCGCGGGAGTTGAACCTGCTGAAGCTTGGTAAGTAAAATCTTTCATAGGATATATTTTATTCGACTCATAGGTAGAGCGGATGCAATCTGTAAAAATCCATTCTTACATTAGTATTATAGAATTTAATATACCTAAAGACCTAACAATTGTTATAGATGTTCCAGGTATTTACAGTCTATAAAACCATTGACTTTCTTTCTTTCTTTCCTTTTCCCCCCAGCTTCCTTCGTAGTGTGGCTTATAGGGAATTTACCTATTTAATCCATGGCTGTTTTGGCAATAAGAGAATACCATTGCCATCTTGTGTATATCATGCAATAAGAGAAACATTTGATGATGAAAGTGAGCAATTTACAGGATATGAAAATAATTAGTTGTACTTATTATTGTACAGACATTTCACTGAACCCATAGAACCAAGAAATTACTAGATTGAAGGCAATAAACCTGTGAAATAGATATTAGTCTAATACACCTTAGTAGTCTCAGTCCATTGTTTTCTTTTGTGTCTATAGTGACTATTATACTTTATCAATATAGTTTGTTTCACTGGTTTAGTGTCTTCACTCTACTACTGGAAATTCCACAACAGTTGATTAGTATGTGCTTATCAGTGCCACCACTCTGCTCATGTTGTTTTATTTTTTGGGCAGTCTGTGATCTTGTTATGGCCCTTCATTGGGTTTTTGAAAACAGAACAATGAGGTTTGGCTCTAGTTGTTGATGCTGCTCTTTGCTCAGCTCTTTCTTGCTGCATGGCTTGTACTTAAACAATAACAACAAGTATAAGAAATCATTGTCAGAAGTTGCAATAATAGATTTGCAGCCTCTTCAGTTTGATATGAATAAATTGTAAAAAAAGCACTTACATGGTGTAGTGGGTGGAACTTCTTTCACATTCATCTTTTTTCTGTCCTCACATTTCTTTAAAGCTTCCTCCCTTGATTCTCTCTCAAGCATAGTATTGATTGGCTCCGGTGTCATATCCAAAATTTCCCTCCTTGTAGCATCTAGGGTCTTTTCCTTTAAACAATTGGACGTCGTTTGGAAGATTTCTTCAACATAATCTAATAGAAAATAACAGCTGGGTCTACTCATGTTACATAAATGATAATAGTTTGTTTTGATAATTGTTTGCTTTCACTCAGTCTACAAAGGAATACCAAGTAATAATTCCACAGTCTGAGGAAAAACCCATATTACTCTTGTATATTCGAGAATAGCCTTACCATAATTGGGTACAACTCTGACATCTCGTACTGTAGCCTCACCATTCTTGAACTTGGGCCAAACCACATTCACCTGCTGCTGTCCATCTGCTTTTACTCTAATGTCTCTTTGAAGGTTGGAATTGAAATGGATAATAGCTATGATATGTCTGAAGCAGTAGTAAAGCAAAAAAATGTTAATTATGAAATAAATATATTATGTTAGGACTTAATTCTGATATCATTCATGGTTAGGTTAGGACTATAAGTTAAATATTAGCATTTAGGGTCTTTTTAACATTAGTAGAGTATGTTTATATTGTTTTCATATTAGGTGAAGTTTTCATATTATTTGTGGAAACATGGATATTAAACTATAATTATTACTATTATTCTTACTATTATTATTATTACTATAATAATGTATTACTACTACTACTACTACCACTGCCACTACCACTACTACTACTTTGGAAGTGATGGGAACCAACCTGCAGTACATGCCAGGGAAAGAGTAGCCTATCATTTTGGGGGCATATTGATTCACCACGGAATGAAAACCCTCCAAACAACTTGTTTGTGCAATAGGGGAGGCCTGCTTAATTGCTTTAACCAGACTACCTTTGGTAAGTTGCTGCGTTAGCTTTTCATATATCACTGAATCTATGTAAGAAAATGAAAGTAATAATAATTATTATAATTTTAAAATATACAATTTTGCCTTTAAAAAACAAATTACCCTTTTGTAACCACTGTCGAGGGGCAATGTCTCTTCCGTGATTGCATCTGTTAAATAGCGGGTCTTGGAGATCTTCATGTCTATTGATTATGTGGTCCAGGTAAGATCTAAATTTAGCCCAGATAACTTGACCATTGCCATCAGGTGTAGTGGTGGCACTCCAATAAAGGTGATTACCACAGGCCTTGATCCAAGGTGTCAGAGCTTCACCTCCAGTTCCCTTAGTCAGTTTGGTAAGGACCTTTGTGATCTCTGGTAAAAAATTAATAAAAATTTTAATATTCAAATAACTAGTTATTTTTAATTGTCATTATTAATATTGTTGCCATTATTATTATTATTATTATTATTATTATTAGTTGTTATTATTATCATTATTATTATTATATTACTATTATCATTATTATATTAGAGTCTTACTTTTCTTCAAATGCCAAAGATCAAAGAAGTGCATTATCTCAGCTAGTCGCTCTCTCATATGTTTAACAATTGCTGTATGGCGGTCTGATATAAAAGTTGATATTGTGACACCAGTTCCCATGAGGTATGTCATAGATCTTTCGAAACCCATATACTCCATGGCAGGGCTACTTCCTGATTGATTTTTCTGTAGTGATCAAAGGAAAATGATAAGTATCTTTATGACAATATGATGCTTGCCATTGAAATACTAATGTACCTGTACAAGCTCAAAGTGAATAATCTTAGACACGTTAGAGCAGAAGACTGTGTATGCACAGTATTTAGCACTGTGTCCCATACTGTCATGGCGTCCATCTCCTGCAATCACAACCTTTGACCCCAAGGATTTGACATTGTCTATCAATTTTTGCTGGTATATTTTCCAGTGTGTAACAATGGATGGGAAAAGGATTTTCTGTGAAACAAAGTAATGATTTTTTATTGATTAATTGGACCTAGTGACATGTTACATTTGATTTATGGTACAACATTTTGATTACACTTTAGATAAGTTGTGCACATTTAGAATCATGTAAGCCTTGTTTGCATAGTTTAGCTTGTTTCTTTGTCAGTCGTTCCCCTTTTTTCAGGCCATGATGCATTTGACTGCTGAATGTATACTCAATGCTTCATTTTTTTCCAACATTGCGGCAGCTACTTACACGTTGATGCTCAAAAAAGGTGCTCAGTGAAATACAGCAAAGGCCCATATGCTTGAAGATTTGAAAAACCTTACTTGCTGATCCACCTGATACCAGAACTGCAAAACACAACAAGAAATTACCAGCAGGTATTCTAGTTGCAGGCATGACTGGCTGGCTTTTCCAAATAAATTCTTTACGGCAATCTGGGTGCGAACACATACAGCTCACTTCTATCATGGTGCCTATTCGTCGATTCTCCAATAAAGGGTTGGGTGCGTGACAAAAATGGCAGAACTTAAACAAAATGAGAAGTTGTGAGAAAAACGTGATGAACTTCGGCTGTGAGCGAATGTTGTCATCCGGGTACACACTGGTGGGGCAAAAAAGAAAACCAAAATATTAGCTTCAATGTATGTGGAAGACCTACTGTGAGAAATAAAACAAAATTGATCGGAGTTCAGGAAAGTCACAGTGATCCAGATTTCTATGGATCATAATTAGCAGTCCAACTTGTACTGCGCAAATCCTTAGTGAAGATCAGTTATACCTTGAATCCATGCCATCCGGCCTTTCAGAACCTGTCAATGTGTCTGTGTCGTCGGATTCGATTTCCGATTGAAGATCAGTTATTTCACATTCGACATCCTCGTCCGATGATTCTTCCTCCGTTGTTGACATAGGATCATCAATAATTACGTCTTGGTTTTCCTCAAAAAAATCGTTGTCAACCGTTTTGATAATAGTTTCTGCCTTTGCGCTAGTTTGTGCTTCGTTATAACCTATAAAGAAGAACAACATAATAAAAATGGATTACACAAGGATTCTTTCTTGAAAGACAATAGACAGTAAAATCGATATATGGTGGATTATTTTGACCCAATCGTTCTGCTTTAATATATATATTTAATATGTAATATATATATATATATATATGTAACTGCAGACAGTACTGTTTCGGCCTTCTGGGCCTCATCAGTGCAGTGCTAATGCTGGAGTTATATACCTTTCTTTTTCAATGACATTGAAAGCTGAAGCCTACACTTCCTAAGTTTGTGTCTGGCGGCCAGCCAGTTATTTCTCAACTGTCTATTTCGTTTGGCCAGTAAAACACAATCTGAACATTCCGCTGGGGTCTAAATAAAAAAAAAACAAAGAGAGCTAGGCTAAAAACATATTAGCAGTAACACCATTGTGCAAATGACCGAAAAGGGTCGCCAAAATTTCAAAACTTAAAACTTTTTTCACGGCACAATAAATCAAAAAGAATCTAACATAAAAGTGAAGTAATGTACTAACCATCATTTGCGGTGCTGTGCCGTCAGAGGCCCCAGTACAGCATTGGTCCTCGACACAGGTGCCAGAATCAGTTCGGGGATCTTCGTCTTCATCCTCGGCGATGTGGCCATCATCTTGTTCCTCCACAAGAGTCCTAATTGTTTCTTCCCGCTCTTTTTTTTTCTTAGGTTAAAATTTTTTAAAATCACCAAATGACTGTATTTTCATGAGGCAAAATAAAATGTTGCATTTAGATGTTTAGATAGAACTACTTACCTGTCTTAGACTACGCGCTGATGGAGGCTTTTCTTCGCGAACTTTTGTTATCGTGGGGAAGACAACTATCCCTACGCCGTCTTTTTTCAAACGTGGAGAATAGAATTTGGTGTTTGGTATCTCCAAAGCGTATCTCTCAAAGTCATTAAAAAGAAAGTGATCGGAACACACGGCCGACAGTTTAGTTGCTTTCCAGTGCTTTCTTGTTTTCAAGACGAAGTCCGTCCATATTTTTCTTCTTTTCTTGGCCTCTGGGCGCTCATCAGCGAAAAAAGGAATTCGGTGAAGTGAAATGCCCAACTGTAAGCTAGACTCATTTGAACACCCACCTACAACGCATCTATCCGGCATCTCAAAGTTCATAAAAAGAAATTAACTATCAGAATCACACAAGTACTTGCAGAACTTCCAAAGATGACGTCCCTTAAGTTACGTCACTGCGAAACCTGGGAACTGGCACGGAATTTAATAGACAGGGAGCCCAAATAGGGCTTTTTCGCATTCTTTAACGCGCTGTAAAAAAATGAGGCACATTTTTTTCGGTTTTATTTCCCTAAAAATGTGTTATCTTTGACCTAAGCTTTCCCTTCAAAAAGCCAATAATGAAGGCTTATAAGCACTTTAATTGCATGAAATAGATATAATGATAGTATAATATAAGTATATTAACAGAAATAATTGCGGGTATATTTCGACGTAATATTTCATATTCTCATTTTATATACTGCAACATTTAATGTGCAATGTCTTGTCGGTGTATCTTCAAGTTTTGTACGGTAATTAAGAATGAGTAATACTAATACATACTGTGACATTTTAAGCCGTTACTCAGCCAACAAACGTCCCTTTTATCCCTGATTATTTTGTTTATTCGAACATAATTAATTAGGTTTACAAAGTGCTTATTCTATAAGATATGGAAACAAATCAATACCAATACTAACATTGGCGGCGTTGCTCTCGTAGTCACAAATCATGGGTGCACGAGGTGAAATTCAATACTTATTAAATGTCAATCGTACAAACCTGGATCATTTGTGCATTACCTAAACTATTGTTAACAGTTACATGGCTTCCCTAAATTGTAGAAACAATTTAAAAAACATCACAAACAAATTTACTATAACACAGTCAGAGTTCTTTCTCTGTGTCAGCGTTCATTACAAATGAATTATAATCACGTATATTGTAATCAATATTTTTAACTGGAACAAATAATATATCTTGCTTATGTGTTGTATGGCTCCTCGACGGGGTCGCCCGGTCTTTAGTCTTGCGCTTGGGAATTGGTTTCTCTAATGTGGAAAGCGGCCCAGTTCCTGACTTACGACCAATATCAACTTTCACCTTGCGTGCCAATCCATCGTCACTAGGAAGGGCTTCGGTTACAGGAGCCAACTGCCAGCTGCTGCGTGGTACATTATCCTCCTTCACTATGACGATGTCCCCCACTTGCGTGTTCCTTCTGTTGTGGGTCCACTTTGGTCTTGGTTGGAGGGACTGTAAATATTCTTTCTTCTAGCGGCACCAGAATTCATTAGAAAGATGTTGGACTCTTCTCCACCATTTCCTTGCGTCCAGGTCTTCCCTTTGAAAGTCCCCTTGTTCATGGTAAGCAGGTGGTTCGGAGTCAGTGGACCAGGAAGATCACCAGAGGTAAGGTTATCTGTTGTTAGGGGACGACTCAGCTTCACATATGAAGGTAAGTAAGGCTTCGTCGTTTAGCTGTTCTCCGTTTTTCAGAAGTAAGGCTGAAAGAACACCACGTACACTACGTATTTGCCTCTCCCATACTCCCCCCATACGGCTAGTAGAATGGGGATTGAACTTTACTTCTATCCAATCACAGTTCGTCTTAAGTAGTTCAGCGGCAATCTTCATTTGGTCTATCTCTTTGAGGCACTTTTTCGGCTCTCGACTGGCACCTACGAAGTTAGCACCGTTATCACTCCGCAATACACGTACCGGGCCTCGTTTGCAAACGAAGCGTCTCAAGGCATTCAGAAAGGAGCTGGTCTCTAGAGATTGTGCAACCTCGAGGTGTATGGCTCTGGATGACAAACACGTAAATATCACACCGTATCTTTTCATTACCTTGCGCTCTTCTTTAACATGCCAAGGACCGAAGTAGTTAACTCCACCGTAGGCAAAGGGGGGTGCTTCTTGTAGGCGATCGCTAGGAAGATCAGCCATCTTCTGGTTTTTAACATCAGCTCTGAGCTTTCTGCACGTGATGCAGTTATGCAAAACCTCAGACACAGCAGCAGTGCATCCAATTATACAGTAACCAGATGAACGGTTCTCGTTCGAATCGAATCTCGTTCGTCGTCACACCTCTTCCTTGGTGGTTAGTTCTGTCGTGGAAGTGTTTGATCAGCAACTCTGTGAGGTGGCCCTGTCGTGCTACTATGGCTGGGTGTTTCACCTCTTCGTGCAAGTTGGAATGTTGAAGTCTACCTCCAACTCGCAAGATGCCTTCTTGGTTAACGTATGGGTTTAGACGGTAGATTTGACTGGTCCTCTTCATGTTAGCGTTTCTCTATTTCGTCTTGCTGGATTGGACTAGGCTCAGTATCTTTATCTCTTCTGTGAAAGCTTCGCGTCGTATATGATTTGATGATCTTTGTCTCTGCCCTCTTTAGCACCTGTACTTCGATGGGCCGTTCGGCGATACTTGTCAGCTTCTCTTGGTCGTGGTGACAAGACTGCTTCAGGTTCACTTTGAGATGGAGGATCTTTATGCATCTAAGACAGAGGGCAACAGCTTTCGCAGCACGAAACCAACCTGTAAAGTAACTTAATCGTGCGATTAGCGAGGGCCATTTGAGCGAGGTTTATTGAGATATAGGTTTGCCTTTTTCATGTGAATCACATAGAAGTTCAGCATCTCTACGTACCTGACGAAGCCCGGCTGCGATACATAGGCCTCGGCTTCTTCTTTTGTGCTGGTTATCTTTATTATACTTACCCTTTGGCGGATGTTTTCCATGGTCTTCCCAAAGACGCTGTTGTTCATCAACTTAAATAAGTTCATTTTAAAGTCGTTCTAAGTCTGCGTTTTATTTTGGGTATTAAAGTCGATGTAACTACGCATCCAGGGTTCCTGCGTAAACTTCAGGACTCTGTGGATCTTTCTTAACTTCATACCATGCCTTACGTAAAACTAAATATTCCTGTAATGTACTACATACTTTTTCTTATCCATTAAGTTCATGGTGAGCTTCCTGTATGGCTATACCTGGGGCACATTTCTTTCTGTAGTGGATTTAGTTGCTCGATAGCTTCTGGTGCTAAGGGAAACTCGTCATGCGAATCATGTAAATGTGAAGGATATTCGAGGTCTACTTCCAAAATGTAACCTTTATCATCCTCCTTTTCTTACTTTCAGATAAAAGTCTTGCGGTCTTACTTCATCCCACTCAAATTCGCAAACTGGTAAGTATTGTGACATTGCCCAACCATAAAGGTTATTAGCATCTATGTAAATTATGTATGACGTAGGCTTGCTGGGATCGCATGTTACAGTAGGGTTGTTTGCTTTGGCATAACGCCTGCTTGGCAACATCTGATCTTAGGTGGATGTCGTGATAATCACCCATGTTCTTGAGTGCTTTTTCCACACATCTAGGGCGTGTTGGTATTCATAATCTCCTATGCCGGATTCGGTTAGGGTGCTGTACAATGTATCTTTGGGGGATAGGGGATATTTAAACTTTTCCCAGGCGCTCATGTATTCATATGGATAAACCCTCTTTCTTTCTGCGCCGTATTGACTGGAAATGGGTGTTGTAAAGTCGGTGTTGTATCTGACCAAGTTGGATAAGGAGTCTGCCATGAACTGCTGTGAATCTAAGAACTTCAACTTACCTACAGTCACAGACATTTACCTCTCTTTATTGTTGGGGATACACTTTACTTCAGACCCATCAGTTCCCTGTAGTAGGAGGTGGCTGTCATAACCCCTAAGGTTATGAAAGAAGACTGGAATCTCCATTTCTGGATCTACTTTGAAGTTCATATTGCATTTCCAATGAGCTGCTCATCTGTATTAACCCGTGATGTGGCAGTGATCTCTAACCTTATCCACGTAGAAATCCTCAACCTAGGGTTTGTTGCAGTGAATGCAGTGGGTAGAAGGCTTGTCTGGCTTTTCTTCCTTATTTGCGTACTTACCGCACTTAAATGTACCTCTCCTAGATACTTTTCTTTCCCATCCCATGCCTTTTTAGCTTGCCTTACATTCTTTGTGCCACCTCTTCTATTCCGCGACATATCTCATCGTGTGCTTTTAGGACCTTAACACTGGTAAATGATAATAGACAGCAATCACAGAAGTGCTTCTTACCTCTGTGCTTCGTGTGCCTGTAAAACAGCCTGCTGGGGTGCTTAACCCACGAGTAATGCCCGCCGTAGTAGAGAAGGTTTATCCTTTCTCCTTTGTTCTTCAATATTACCAGCGGCATTATTGTCTGATCCCTGACACCGTAAACGTTAATAGCTAAGTCGTTTTCCTGCTCAAATATCGGTACATCCATCAGCTGCATTGGAAACGCCACTCCATCCCATTCTAAATTATCCGTTGGGTACCTGTTTGGTCTACAGGGATTCTTATCTGCTGGGTACAGTGCGGATCAGATGGCCCACATGAAGCATAGATTATCATTATTCTTTACGCTTTATTCTATAGCTTTTTTATTTCTATCCAAACTGGTAGTGGGACGTAGCTTCCTCCCCTTATCGGTACGTACCTTGCCATTCTTATTTTTATCCATTCTTATTTCTCCTCCACTATCCAACCTGATCCTTCTCTCGTGTAGTTAGACAGCAACTCTGTAATTGCTTCTAATGCACTGCTAAGTGGTGATCTAAAGTTGGTTGATTCTAATATAACCAGTGACGTTGATCGCAGCATAGCTGTTGTGATAGTCTTACCTCAACCGTTATGCTTGCTTTCAGTGCACCCAGCTCATCCAGTCCTATCAATAGCGTTCTTTTCACACATTTTTCTCTGACTGCATCCAAAAGTGCCTGACATCAATAGCACCGTTTCCGGGTATCGACACTGTCTTAAAGTTGCTTTGGGATTCCATATATAATAGGAAATGTCTTTTGCCTGATACCAGGGCCTCTTTATGTCATCGTAATCATTCTCGCAGTCATGCCAAAATACAATGCCAATACGGCTTGACCTTAGTAGGAAAAGACTTACCACAAGGGCAATCATAACTGTCCTTACACTTTGTCTTTTTCATCTTTAAATGCTTCTTGAGATCTGCCTCCCTCTTAAATATTCTACCACATCCTTCACAATAAATATATACTAAGATAATATTATGGAGCAAAACAGTCAGTATCGCTCGGTGAATACGTGAATCACTACTTTACACAGGTGATCCTGGGGTTGGCGCTGATACCCCCAACCCCTATACTACTCATCCTGATAAAGAATTAAACTTAAGGTCAGTTACATTTTTACTTGAGCAAATTTGACGGCAATTCTTCATATTCCCATCAAGAACGATAACATTTTGGCATCCCTTCTCACAACAAGCATGATCTAAAATTACAATAAAATAATTCAACTAAACGTCAGGATGATTAAATGTAAATAAAAATACGGTCCGTCCAGCATCAAACTCGCGACGTAAATCGCGCGATATTTGAAACGTAATTCCCCTCAGGGGTGGTGTAGTAATCTTGCTCAAAGCTATGGTATTTCGACCCGTATTGTCCGGGAAAATGCTAAAATAATCCTGGAGAAGGGGAGGGCCTGGATCTGCGGAAAAAACGCACGTACACACGCGGAAATACGCACACTTTTGCGGAAAAAACGCACACGGATGCGGAAATACGCACACGGATGCGGAAAAACGCTCATGGGTTTTTTCCCGCAAATTGTTAACATGAGCGTAGAACCCTCTAATTAGTGGGGGTTGCCTAATTAGTTAATTATATGGCAGTTTAGGTGACTTGGGGAAAGTTTGGGGACTAGGTCATAGGCACTTGAAAGGGTGTTCGTCCTAATTTGATAAGGTCTCATGGAAAGTCTTGTTGGAATCGAACCAACCTACCGAGAACGGTAGACCATTAGACTTTTGGTTTTCCGAAACCTTATTAATTTGTCCCTCTTTGGGGATTTCTATCTAAACTTCTACAACATTTGTAATGTACAAAAGAATGGCAGGACCTACTGCTTCTCCTTCTTCCACAGGGACCTAACTTTTTCTATGCAGCGGTCCTGCCATTCTTTTGTAGATTGCCTTCCCCAAATGGAAGGCACACATGACTTGAATTGATTCTTAATGTTGGCCCTTGACGGGAGGCCAGACAATTTTAACAGATGCTTCAGATTTTTCTTTATTGTTACTGTATCCTCAGTGGACCACGGCTCCCTGATCTTGTGTGGCCTGCAGGAATAACGTACTGTCAGTATGGCAGCTGTAAATAATATATAAGCTGAAAAACACTTCTAACCTTCCCAGCGATGGGAAATTGTCGTTCTTGGAGGTGGAGGTGGAGGTAGAGGTCCTGGTGGGGTGCTGCTCTGCTTCCTTTAAAACAATTCGGATATCAAATAGAAGAAATGAAAGATAGGCCACGTCTGGCTATGACAACTTACTCATTTGACATTTTTTCTTTAATTAACTTGGCCGCCTTGGCAGCCATCGCCTTCCGCTCGCGGACATTGTAGTACCTATCAGCCGTTCTAAAGCAACACAGGAGAAAAGTATGAGCATATGCTCCACCTGTGGTACATGACCTACAAATAACCATTAATGAATGCTTACCGTTTCCTGTGGCACATTAGGACACTCAGTTCATCCCTGTCCTTGTCCCCTATGCTATTGTCTGAATATATGTCACTGACGATCCCCTTCCTGACATGGGTGGAGGAGATTGGCCGATTGATCACTCCTGTCGCTTGGACAAAACTGGTCAACCTCCTCCACACATTGTTCAGGAGGGGAGCGCCATTTGCCATTAGGAATAGGTAGTCCATAGGTGGAGCCCGTTTTGTGAACCATCACCTAGTATACCAATGAAAGAACATTTTGATACATTCAAACTGAAGAATAGTAATTTGCTACTAAATGGAGTTCACTAACCTCGACAGAATAGGTCGCACTGTCGCTTTCAAACCGGCGCTTGTTGAATTGAGACAGCGTAAGGCCTGTGACCAGGCTGGCTCTCCCACCGTTGTCAAATGTAATTTGTGCTAGGAGATAGTTGGCCAAATCTAGGCAGTATTGCGATGGAGATGTCTTAAAGAAAATCAGTGAAAGCTGTTTTAGAAATTGAAGTACACTTACAATTGAACATCCAAGCAGACTTACTGGGACGTTTTCTCCATTGAAAATGTCCTCAAGTCTCACAGCGCAGTCATTGGCATGTGAAGACTCGAGGACATTTTCCATCTCTTGGAGGGTGATTAGCTGCTCCTCATCTAGTTGTCTTTGAAGCGCCCTTTGCAATCCCCGCTCCTTGTTGCAGGAGGAACGCCACTGTGGCTGCTGTTCCATGAGCGCTGAAAACACAAGGAAGGCATTAGAATTGGTGGAGTATGGCAACCAAAGAAAGCAGGTTGATATACATACTGGTCAAATCTTCCCTCAGGGGAAGTAGCGCTTATTTAGCAGGATATATTTCAAGAAAGCCTGCAACGCTGCAGAATGATTCTGCAGCGTTGAAGGCTTTCTTTGGCCCCTCATGATTGTTGGATCTCCTACAAGAAAGGCGACAGTATAAAGTATTAGGTATGAAGACACTAAATTATGTTTGAAAAAGTGAAAACACTGACCTGTGTTGTGGGCCTCGGTGATAGCAACCAGCTGCGGTTCGAAGAACCCCTCCCAAAGGTCGGCCCCCAGTATGGCCTCTCTGATGTTCATTGGCTCCTTCATACAACATAAGAAAATACAGTAAGAGTTGATAGGTAATTACTTGGTGAATATGTAAGACTAGAATTTACCTTTTTCAGTGCAGTTTTGCACAAGACGTACACCATCTTCATTGATTCTTCCGCAGCATTTGCAGTCTTTCTCCCTCCTAGAAGGGACACCATAACATTATGTACTGTTCAGTATGAATGTTTCGTGAAAGAAATACATGGTACTATACCTGCCGGCGATCTTAGGTGGCTCCTAAAAAAGAGGAGTACCTTCCCGAAGGTGGTGTCGAGGGGTATGGCGGTCCTCGGCAGGTTATTAAATGCTTCTTCTTCGTCATCGTCCGATGACTCTCATTTATCTTCTTCTGGCTATAACATACATACAAACACAAATGAAAAGATAGATGGAGAGATGGAGAGATGGAGAGATGGAGAGATGGAGAGATGGAGAGATGGAGAGATGGAGAGATGGAGAGATGGAGAGATGGAGAGATGGAGAGATGGAGAGATGGAGAGATGGAGAGATGGAGAGATGGAGAGATGGAGAGATGGAGAGATGGAGAGATGGAGAGATGGAGAGATGGAGAGATGGAGAGATGGAGAGATGGAGAGATGGAGAGATGGAGAGATGGAGAGATGGAGAGATGGAGAGATGGAGAGATGGAGAGATGGAGAGATGATGGAGAGATGGAGAGATGATGGAGAGATGGAGAGATGATGGAGAGATGGAGAGATGATGGAGAGATGGAGAGATGGAGAGATGGAGAGATGGAGAGATGGAGAGATGGAGAGATGGAGAGATGGAGAGATGGAGAGATGGAGAGATGGAGAGATGGAGAGATGGAGAGATGGAGAGATGGAGAGATGGAGAGATGGAGAGATGGAGAGATGGAGAGATGGAGAGATGGAGAGATGGAAGAGATGGAGAGATGGAGAGATGGAGAGATGGAGAGATGGAGAGATGGAGAGATGGAGAGATGGAGAGATGGAGAGATGGATAGATCGATCAACTTTAACATCCGTCTTCACCTCGGCCCCCTCTTCTACCTCATCAACACCAGCCCTCTCAACATCTAATTCACGTTTCGTCAGCTCCTTCCTTATCTCTAAGATCCTCTTCTTCCTACAATACAATACAATACAATAACTTTATTTATACTTGAATTACAAGATAGCAAGTACATGCTAATATCTCCAAGTTATAAATAACCTAAACTAAAAATTAAAATTACATGATGCTAATATAAAAATATGGATGTAAACAATAAAATAAATATATGTATATATGTAAAATAAAATTAAAATAGAATTATCCTCTACAAAAGGTACAACAGTCAATATCAAATTTGACTTTGGAAATTTCCGATTTAAATTTACTTAATTCGTGCAACAATCTCATGTTGTTTGGAAGAGAATTCCATAACTTACTACCCTGATAAGCCAAGGAATGAAGACCATAACTAGTGGTGTTTACTCTAGGTACTATAAGAATGTTATCACCCCGTAAATTAATGCTACAATTACGTAGTGTAAATAACTTAGAAATATATTCAGGAACCAGTCCGTGCAGAGCCTTAAATACTAATATTAAAATATTGTGCATTCTCCTATTATACAAAGTAGGATGATTAATACGCAACAATAATTCCTCATATGTGCTTTTATGATCATTATAAATAAAACGCAAAGCGCGTTCATTAAGTTTTTCTAATTTGGTTGAATTACCTCTCCCGCAATGATGCCATACAATAGAACAATAATCTAAATGAGGTAAAAAATAGGCATTATATAATTTGACTTTGCCATCAGTATTAATTAGTTTCTTATGTCTTTGTAAGACTTGAATTTGCTTGCCAACCTTCCGTGCTATCTCTGCAATGTGTTTGCTGAATTTTAAATCTCTATCGATAGTTACACCTAGTAACATCTCTCGTCTTGCCTTTACACCTAAAACGTACTCTGCTTCCTCCTTCTTCTGCTCTTCCTCTTTCTTTTTCTCAACCTCTGGGTCAAGGCCAAGCAATTCGTAATCTTTATCTACAAAATGGGAGGTACGATGGCTAGGCTTAGCACTTAGAACATTTTCGACAGCAATAACGCCTCCTTTTGTCTACTTACCATCTATGGGCATAAATACGTCTGTGGCCTGGACGAACAGCCCCTCTTCTTGCAGAGGGAATAACATGAAGTCTATTTCCTCTGAAATCACAATAAATAGTAAGGTGAGCAAAATGTAAAGAGAAATTTCATCCCATTAAAGTCGTACTTACCCATGTCTTCCATTTGTACTCCCTCTGCTATGGGGATACATTTGGGAACAGTAATATCGGGTATCCGTTGTTCATAGCCCATAGAATATATAACCTGAACTACTATCATGTATTGTCGTAGGAGCTTTCGAAGGAAAAAAAAAGAAAGAATGTATGTAAATTTAACATCATTCATATTTATAGAGTGTTGGGGTTAAAATGAAAGTACTTACAAGCTTCTGAAGCGGTCGATTGCCGACATCCTTCGCTTACGCGAAGGCGCACTTCAAGTGATAGAGTTGTTGAAGAAGCTCATTTACGGAAAACATCTTTATCTTTATCTTTATCTAATATGTAATAGAAAAAAGTGTCGATACCAGGGATATATGTGAAAAGACATTGCAGTCTATATTGCGCATGCGCATTACAAGCCAACTCCTTACGACTACCCTCGTTGTGTTCCCCTGCTTAAGAGCTTTAATATGATACTTATTTCATGTCGTTCGGCCTACGGACTCCAGAGATATAGTCAGAAACAGGGAAGTGTATTTTCGGGTACCAATACCCTTAGTAACCCTCCCCTCCCCCTATGTCCGCCATTACTATTGTTTTACACGTGTGACTTTTGACACGATAGAAAATCACTAATTAGGAACTAACTATACAACTTATTACACTTTTCTTGGTATCAAAATGTTCCTTTTGCCGTTGTGCATGACGTACATGGTTTGAAAATTGCAAAAGATTCAATAGTGGGGAGCAAGAAATGAAAAACTGAGGACTAAAAAAAGCATGTCTTACCTTTAAAACGATTAGACAAAAGAGAAAGAAGGGGGGAGGGTCAGGAGATATAGACAGCGAAAAAGAAGGGAGATATTGTACTTTAAATTTCTTTATTCCTCACAAACGTTTTAGTTAACCTCATAACATGTTCGAAAGTGGTGTGGGAAATCACATGTTATTGGTGGCAGCGTGGGAACATTGTACTGCGCATGTGCAATACCGAGGTCGCGGTAATTATGATTCAAAGATGAGAGTATATGGACCGCGTGGCACTAATGAAATAGTCAAAGATAAAGAAGTAGTAAGTTGTAGTGCTTGGGATTGAGGTTATTCCGGGCGAAAGCCTAACATCTATTTCACCCCGGCCTGCTCTCAGTCTGACCTCTAGCTCAGCTGGAAGAGCATCGGTAGTACAATTCCGAAGGTCGTGGGTTCGAATCCCAGCGAGGGCGGAAATTAATTTTTCCGAATTTAATTCCAAGGGCTTTCTCCCGGAATAACCTCGTTCCCAAGCACTACAACTTACTACTTCTATATCTTTGTCATCAAATATAGCCGGGTTCTCATTTGCAAGAAAATCTTCATATGTACACAGGTAGAGAACAATGCCTTTGTGATCTTTGCCAATTTCCTCTTTATACCTTTTGAGACTAAAAAAACTAAGTGGTGCCAGGTAGGAATTGGGCTTCCTTGCCACTTTCATATAATAGAGTATAAGTTTGTACTTATTTATAATGATTACAATGATAGGCTTTGAATTTGCCTCAGCCTGTTCAAGAACATCAGCATATGGAGCTTTGTTTGAAATTCTAAGCATCACTCTTTTTCCTCTGACTGGTTTTAGTTTGGATTCTTTTTCACTAAATTCCATTAGCCCAATTGCTTTACCAACTTCCTCTTCTTTTTCACTTTCTGGCACCTTAGTTACATACTTTTGCATTGTTTTCCCTTTTCCTTACAATAAGCAGAAAATGTCTTAATAGATTTTTTTTCCTTTGGAAAATGCACTTGCACTCAAATTTGCCTTGGAAGATGCATTTGCAAACAAAATTATAACTTTCATTTTGAAAAAGGTTATAATTATGCGAATGTGAAATAAATAAACAAAAATAAAGAAAGAAAAAAATTGCAAATAGGGTTTGCCCAAAATATATTGTTTAGGTAGTATTTAGGAAATTCTATATCATAAATTAAAAATACTTTAAATATAAACTATTTCAATACCAATGTTGCATGTTTTTTATATCGTAGGCATCAATAACATATTAATTTTACCTTGATTGTTTTCTGTTTTCTGGATACCTAAGTAAGGATAAGAGAAATAACCATAAATTCATTGTTGCCATTATAGCTCTAAGCTTACCTCATCATATTACAGGTTAGCTAGTATTGGTGCACCCAGCGGAGCAATAACAAAGCTCTGTGCACGAGAGATTCGACTTCACACATTTGCATCGGTTACTGCAGCCTTTTTTGCATCCACATCTCAGCAGCTCGGCGCAGGCTTTTGACGCATCGGGCAGTGCACTCCAAACAGGATCCCAAGTCTTCTTCATGGTCCACCCCCAGCCTTCTGGCGAGGGAATGTTCTGCTGGGCCTCCATACAAGTTGTCCAAATCCCTCCCTGGTAAATAGCTCTTCGTGTGTGCTGTAACAACGCTTCCTTAATATGATTAAAAGTCAAATTAATTATTTAAGACCAAGTGATGTATTTCTCAAAAACTAATGCAGCTAGTCAGTTACGAGCAGCAAAACCTATTGTACTTGTCTTCTTACCTGTGTTGGTGGAATATGTTCCAAGTTTCGGTTTTGCTTGGTGAACAGGTGACGCCGTGATTGATTGACACAACTGGTTGAACTTGATTTGTCATACATGACCACATTGACACGTTCAAGAGTCTTGAAATGGGGTGACATTATGTCGATGGCATCAAATGGATTCTCCTTAATATGAATGAATGCATCGGTTGCTTCTTCATATGATTTCCAAGCCTCCCAAGCAGTCTGCTTCCCCCTACCAGAAAACGATGAAGTCGTATCACAGCCTGTAAAGGCATGGAAGAGTGGTAGGGCATTAGCCTTTCTCTCACCAAGCTTCTCGCAGATAGCATTAATATGGTAGCACCGATAGTACTTTCCCATGCCAAAGCCAACCCAAATATCAAGAGGGCCATAACTTCTCATCAACTGATAAAAATGTCCAGCAATGATTACGATAACATCAGTATCGACTGTGCGAACAAAAATGGATTTCTCGCCGTTTCTTAGGGCGTCCAGGATGTGTACAACTATCCTCGTGTCAGCTTCTTCCTGGTCACACACCTGCATGACACTCTCCCCACCTGACGTGACATTCACTCCTGAGGTGATATAGATCTTCTTGCCTTCATATGGGCAAACAAAGCTTCCACCTCGCTCTGACAAAAGTGCAAAGAGTTCTTCCTTATTTGTCGAATCAAGAAGAAAGTTTTTCCAGTCTCGAGGAAGTTTGGTATTCCCTCCAACTTTCTTTCTTCTGCCTTGACCTCGTTTCTCTCGTGTGGCCTCTTTTAAACTATCAGAACGGTACTCATCCCAAACGACATCAACTCGCTTTGACGAATGAAGCTCCCGAGTTAAGAAAGGTAAAAATACATGGACAAGAGCAGCACCATCAAAGATTTTTGTATCATAACTGGCTGGCGGGTCTTGCTGTGATGGTAGTTCAAGGCATTTTAGAAGATCTGACTTCTTGCCGAAGCGCATTTTACCAAACTGAGACAATGATGGTGGATATGGCTGGTTCTCGTGTTTGAAGAAATCTTCAAGGTCTCCATCCCGGTTCTGACTGGCAATATATAGTCGACTGAACAAGCTACAATCGCTTTTAAGTACAGACAATTCCTTCGATGTTTTGGAGGAGGTTTTTGGTTTCTGGCGCTTGAACAAAGGTAAGGAATTCTTCTTGATCGGGTCGTTTATAGACACCTTCTTCTCTACGATCACATTGTGGACATAATCCTTGTATTTCGCGGATCCGATATCTTCGATTGTGCGCACAGTTATTGCAACAGATTCGTTTGCACAGTCGCGAGAGTCTAAAGCGATAAGTTCAGGAGAATCATTGATGAAGGGATTACCCATTTCAGAGATAGTGGCAGAGAGGTTTTTCACTTGCTCAGGACCTGAAACCATCCGTCTGGCAAAGGCTCCAGGGTTTTCTGTCAACCCAACGGCTCCCCCAGAACTCTTAACAAGAGCATTATTTTGCTTGTGTGCTTGGTCAACTGGAATGGAAGAGAACTTCTTCGCAGTTTTCTGGATAATCCAAAACTGTGACAGCTGCTGCTTGATTTCATCTGGCAATAACTTCATATCTTGAATGAAGACGGGCACCCATCGGGAATAGTTCACATGGTCTACGCAAAAAACCACGGGGTTAATGCCTCCAGTACTTCTACAAAAAGATCAAACTTCCTTTCGCGGTGAGCTTTTATAAACACCAGGATCTTGATTTCCAGTTGCATTATAATATCCCAGAACTCAAAGGTAGGACTCTTCTTCATCATATTGGACCTCCATGACGCAAATGAATCTTCATCATCAAAATCTTCTGCTGATCGAAATGCATCTCTCTGCAACTTGAAAAGAGCAACCACTGTGACCTGATGAGCATGTCTCGTTCGTGCTAGGTGAGACACTTTTAAGAAGGATTCTGACGTTCCAGACGACGCAACTCCGGCTTCTGTTAGCGCACTGGTCCAACCAGACCCATCGAGTAGATCGCCGCATAGGGCCCACAGAGCCATTTCAATGTGAAGGCCGCCTAGCATTGTTACATACATATTTTCGCCATATCTGTCCGGCCATTGCCACTGAATATACTTTGAAATGGCGTAAAGTGGTTGATCAACTGTCAGTACAGGAACCTGGTCTGGATTAAGAAACGATGTTGTGTTACGCAAGAGATCCATACCATGCTTTATCATTGATACCGATGCGGCTTTTTCATTGAACATTGGTAGAAGACTAGATATAGCAGGGTGTTCTTTACTTGACTCTATTAGCGCAGCGTGATAGCCTGACCATGATACAAAGCTACCCTTGACAAGATTGCTTTCTAAGAGAGAAATACTTTGTTTAATCCAGCACTTTTCTTGTTGAACTTCACCAATAAGGTTTCCATTGGTTTCATGTGGATTGTTATTTCTGGTGTTAAGAGTAATTTTGGAAGTATTGATATTAACTGCTGGCACCGTCGCATAGTTGTCAGGAAGTGTAAAATCTTTTTCAAGATCTTCTTCTGACAGAGATACTGCAGGTCTCGATATCCCTGGTTTACCCTCAGTTGGAAATTGAAACACGCTTAAAGCAGTGCCATGAAAAGAACCTTGCGATGTGGTCGAAGAAGGGTTGTGATCGATATTGTCAAGTGCCCCAACTGTGTAAAGTCCATTACGTAGATTTGAGGGGCAAACAATGTTTTCAGCTCTAAACTGTCTACAAACTGATGATGCTAATCCATTTATAATCTCTGTAACCCTGTCGTAGGAAACACTTAGGCCTAATTGGTACAGGCTATCAACCAGCATTCTACTTCTGGTAAGAGTATGAATATTCAAACCCACATATATAGGGAGTGGCGGTTCTCGTGATCTGGAATGGCGTTTCTTTTTACTTGCTTGAGAGGCGCCTTTCTTGGAATTAAAAATTATCAGCTGCGCAATTGTTAGACATGCTTGTGAAACATCTGAGGGTTGATCTTGGATGTTAGGCCCATTTAAGAGCAGGGATACAAAATATAACAAGTTGGGTGGTACGCTGTCAAATTGACATCCTTGCGTGAAGGTCCCTGAGAACTGAAAACCATCATTTTCAAACATTTCTCTTCTGATTAGTTTTGCCACACTAGTGAAATCCAGGGCCTCTGACTGAAAGTCTCGTGATTCTAGCTCCCTTTTCAAAAGTGATTTTAGAGCGTCACTGAAAATTAAGATAACATTTCTACCATCTGACTGCTCCTTGAGATCTTCACAAAAGTGTCCAAGAATTTGATTCTTCAGACGGGTCTTGTTTACAGTCTTGACTATGTCGAATGCCTGCAGACGCTTAACATAGAGCTGATGGAGGTCAGAAAGCTTAAAGATACGAACGCCATTTTCTGCTGAATATTCCATATATGATATCAGTTCCGAGAAGGCTCGTGCTTCAGCAATTAATTCGCTTTCACCAGAGGAATTTTCAGCAGTACCCTTTTGCAGCAGCGACCTGTATCGGTTCTTGAAAGACCTCATGCAATTTCGGTGATATTTCGCTTCGCTTGCAATCATATCTGTGCCAGCCAATTTGGATAACAGCTCGACGTCCTCAAGCTCTGTGGCCATCATTTTCACTGTCTCATCTACTGTAAAAGTCGTCACTTGATGGAGGTCTTCATTTCCATCTCCACAGAAGATACAGACATCCTTGTCACAAGCATGACGTTTTGACGCTCTTCTGTCAGTTTCGGCGCCACCATCGTCACTTTTTCTTTTCTGTGCTGACAAAGCTTCATCCAGCTTTGTTTTTGAAAACTTTAAATGACATGATTTGTGCCAACTGGCTTTGTTGTTGATAAGGCATTGGGCATTCTCATCATCGTCTTTGAATGCCAATTTTATAGGTAAGGAATTGGCTTCTCTAAACTGAGATACGGTATGCAGAAATGTTTCATATGCATTCAAAGCAGTGCCATCATGAAAGCTATTAAGAGGGCATCGTAGTGGCTCTGAAGGCCGTTTTTCTTGACATATGCAACACAATGACCAGTCCATACAGGCATGAATTGCTGGATAAAATATCAATAAATTATAATAATTCTGCTGGTTTGTCAGCATTAACTTGGAACTATTCATTTAGAGTGATTACACTAAGCTATTACACACTAATAATCAATTATTATTTAAGAGGTTAAGTGCAATCACTCTACCTTATTTAACTATGCAAATGCAATCAGGTGCAAAAAATATTTTCAAGTTCGTCTGCTAAAAGTAGTCTGACCAAAACAATAATGTCAAATTCTTAAACGAGTCAACCAAAAATTATGTATCTTACCTTAGAAGTAAATAAGAGATTGTTTAATGAAAATAATGCTCTAACACGAGCAATTTGTCAAGGTTAATTTTGAAACTTTACAGTCTGTGTAGTGACGATCACGATCAGTTAAAAAGACAAAATGGCCGCCTTAGTTTGTGATTTGTAGAGAAACTCTGCTGACCAGTTTACTGCAGCTTCACATTATTTGATGAAAAATACTCATAACTTTAATTTGCAGTATAATTTTTAAAACTTGTTTTCCAAGAAAACATTTAATAGCTTGATGTATTCTAAGAGGAATTACTGTAAAAATAAATATTCTTTAGCAGTACTTATACGAAACCCTTCCTAAAGAAACTCTCCCACCCTTTCCCCCAAAAAGCCATTACCCCTTCCCTCCCATCCCCAAACCACTGGATATCCCTTTTAAATTGTTTATTTTAATGAGGAAGACTATTCATCAACTTTATCATTACCGTATGGCTTTTATTTATATATTTACTACTTTATATAGCAAGTTTAAGAGAAATACCCCACCCCTCCCCTTTTTGTAGTGAAATCAGACCCCCCGACCTCGTTTCACTGGGCACCCCTTCTGAAATCGTTTGTTACATCAAAACGAAGTTCCTTTCCAAGTTTGGTGCTTTAGTCACCTCGGTCACGATTTTAGCATTTTTTGGGCCTAAGCAACTGGACTAGTTAAAAGAGGGAAATGGTTATACCTGTTATGCATTTAGGGCGTTCAAAGACTTCATCGTCAGAATATACTCTCCGACAGCCACTGATAGACTCGTGTACACCAGACGAGTGAAGTTCTTGAATCTCATACCCACATTTTGGACAAATTTCTTTGAAAATGTTTCCTGTCCCATATTTTCAGTCAGTTCGAACGTGAAAGGTGAAAGAACGTCCGTCATTTTATAGTCCAAGATGCTTTGCGGTAAATCATACCCAGGCTTCCGCCGCTAGGCTATTTCTATCTCCGTGAGTTAATTCTTTTCTCCGTTTGTTTTTATGACAGGAAATGCATGAACAGACAGTCTTAACAATATCCCACTTAATGTACACGTAGGTGTATTGCTGCTTGTGTAAGTCGAAGTAAAACCATCGAGTTTGATACTTTCTCCATGTTCTCTATAATCCACCCCATTTGAGATATCCTTTTTTTCTATAGTCTCCCTATACCAATGAGGACATTACCCATTCCAATTCTACTTCTGGTGGGCATTACGTAATTACATTACATTACATAACAAGAACAGTACCAATTCTAATGTGCTTCTGTCTGTCATGGGTTTCTTCCAGACAACAACTTGTACTTGGAAGGTTAATATAATATCTCTCCATTTGTGAGTAACAAAAAGTATACCCTTTCTTTTTGCACCTTCTAATTTGATAAACCTTGCACAAAATTAATATAGGTTTCCAAATCATTGCTGGTTTCCATCTTTTAACTTTAAAGATAAAATCGAATTTGGAAATCCGAAATCACGTCTTAGAGATTTCATAAGCTGGTGGGCCTGTAATACAAAAAGCGTTTCCAAAAGTATTTTGGACATAAATAATTATTATAAACATTTATAATTCCATTTATTAGCTATGATTGAAACTGAAGACTGAATGGAATGCGTGACGCATCAACTAAGACCAACCAGGAAGATACCTCCCCGGATCAACGCAAATGTCTACAATATGTCAGTGAAAACTTCCATCGCGTTGTGTTTTAGGATGAATGACTCAATAAAATTGCTTCAGGAATTGCAGCTATCTTATAAGAACTATTTCAAGTGGCAATAAAGTGATTTTGGATTTTAGTTTGCTACTTTCTTAACCTTTTGCGTTAAAATTAAGTGATGAATCGATTGTTTCAAAAGTGCAAAGTGCTTCACTTCGCAAAGGTGTTATAATTTGCAAGCATGAAAACTTTGTTCAGATATAAAAGAACAGTCGGTCTTTGATAAGATATCAATATTATTTGTGATTTCGACGCATCAGGACCGATTTTTGGGTGTGGAAGTTAAGCAAAATTTGAGCGGTCCGTAAACTGTTGTCAGAAACAAGGCTAAAAATATACTTTCCCGTACTTCTTTTTCCAAACGTTTTACACCCATCAAAACTTGAGATATGTTCCTAGAAGTTTGATAAGCATGAGCTTTGTTGAGCTTTTCACGCGATTTTTGGCAATACTTTCAATCCCGACTACTATCAGCGAAGAAAATACCATGAATTACCGAAAAAAAACGGATTTTCAAACTTTCTTAAAATTCTAGAAAACTAAAGCTTCAGGGTCTTTTAAGGAGGATGGAATGTTTTGAAAATATGGTTTATCTTTTGTGTTTTTTCATCACTGTCCTTTTCCTGTAGTGAGTGATTTTTACTTAAGCTGGATTCAGAACTAGGACAAAATCCATTAGTTTCAACCCTATTTCTCCTTTTTTCAGACTAAAATCTCGCAATTCATTTTTAGGTACACAGAAACTGCAATTTTGTCAAATATGCAAGTACAAAAATTTATTTGGTTTCAATATTCGCATAACTGCATTCTACTAGAGCTGTAATCACAACCAAGGTAATCTGTATAAAGTAAGTTAAATTTAAAGTTAGAGAATGCAAATAATATGTATTAAAGCAGTATAAACAATAATAGTAATAAGGCAGAGTTGAATCTAAAGATAACTGATCTAGAATTACATATATAGAAGTCCGTGTATACTGAAAATATAAAATTAATCTTGGCCATTATTATCATCAATGTAATGCCATTCAAGTAAACTTCTTCGAACATCCCGAAAATCTATATGATCAGAATTCTTCCTTGGGAGGATCCTGTCTCTAGCCCGTTTAGAAAGGTTGTTTCTGTAGACCTTATATAATTTGTTTTTGATTTTTTTAGCTCTCTACTTTACCAGGATAACCGTTTGATTAAAAACTTGGTAATCCTACCCTTGCGCGAAATAATGGAAAATTCCTTAGAATTCTTAGGAATTCCATAAGAAGTCCCAGGAATTTGTTCTTAGGAATTCACAAGAACTCCTAAAAATTCCAAGGAATAAAGGTGTGAAATTTCACTGTCAATTGGGACCATTATCTCTAAGAATTCCCAATAATGATAATAACTAAAATGAAGATACAAATTCTCAAAGAATTCCTTAGAATTCCTAGGAACTAATTAGGACTGTAACATTTTAAAAATATGATATTCAAAAAATTGCAGTATATAAAATTGATATCACATCTAGTTCTCTTGTTTTAATTCTTGTTTTTTAACTTGATTTCCTAGCTTTTTTTGCTGTTCTCTTATCCACTTGTCAATGTCTTTTCTTGAACAGTCAGGATATTTCTTCTCCGTAGTAGCTAAAAAATAGGGAACCGATCACTAAGTTACATGCTCTTCTCTAAAACTTTTATCTTTTAGTAACAGAATAACTTTCTGTTAAAAAGATCAATACCCTCTTTATCTATTGCCACATTGCCACTAATTCCCTCCAAGGAGGACTGGTAAATTTCTTCGGTTCTAAATAGAATAGACAGAAGGGTTGTCATCCATTCAAAGGGCTTTTGAAGTGTTATTTATAAGACCTTCCAGAGGATTCTAAAAATATAGAGAAATTATAATAATAAAGTAAATATTAATGTATTATTTATTCTCGTATAAGAACCTTGCTTACTGTTCTTTTAGCTCATTACAACAGATTACAACAATGCCAAATATCACTTATCACTAATGTAACACGCTTTGTAAGGTTTCATATTCAGTGTCTGCAGGGAAGTTCTTATTCTAAAGATTAGGACGTATCTTATCTCAAATGTCATGAAAAAGGTCTTGCATTTTATACATTTTAATTTTTTTGGTTATTATGTTTATTAACTGTTATTGTGGGAAAAAACTATTTATGTTTTCACTTGAGCTAAAGTAACGAGAAACATTGTGTGGGTATGCTGCCATGACTGCCTCTCGTTTACGTGGCCAGTCATAAATGAACAGTTACTCCAGTATAGGATTAAATTGGCTATGTGCAAATGACCATAGCCGTTTTAATAAATTTATATAATTAAAATGTACTATTTACAATTGCTTACCAATTAATTAATTGGCCGAGTAAAGATAGTGGGCTAAAAACGCCAAAGCGGTGGAGCAAGGGGAGGCGGTGGGCAAAATGTAGATCTGCTGTCTCGTTGACAGTCAGCGTTGAATAGCTTCGGCTTGAAAGTGACGTGTACGCTTACGAATGGCAGATTGGGGGTGTGCCACATTGCATTCCCCTTATACCCCACCGGATATTCTATGGTATTACGTAAAAATTAAGCTATGCACGATAACTTATTGTTCACAGGAAATGATAGATAACGCCTCTTCCTTGAAAACATAGAATTTCTATTTGCCAGCAAATATTTTCTTTATGTTTTCACTTGAGCTAAAATAACCAGAAACTGTGTGGGAATGCTGCTTTACCTGCCGCTCGTTTACGTGGCCAGTCATCAATGAACAGTTACTCCAGTATTGGATCAAATTGGCTATGGGCAAATGACCGTGGACGTTTTAATAAATTTATATAATTAAAATGTTATAACTAGCTAAAACTAGTGTGAGCTGCGTCGGTGTTTCTAATGAAACAGTAATGATGAAAAGGTAAATTATACACCGTGAAAAGATGAAAAAACTTACTGACGTTTCGTTTCATCATTACTGTATAATTAAAATGTACTATTTACAATTGCTTACCAATTAATTAATTGGCCGAGTAAAGATAGGGGGCTAAAAACGCCAAAGCATCATTATTACATTATCTTATTTAGATAAATAAAAATGATGCAACCCCATCCAAAGGAAAAGCAGCATTGCCCACTGCATGTGTAAAAGCTATTGATGTGGGTGATCCAAATCTGATGCCCTTGCTAATCAGACTTGGAACCCCAGGAAAACATGTGGTAATTAACAAAAACAACGTTTATCACGAAGACCTTGACCTGAAGCTGCTGCCCTTGCTAATCAACCACATATCAAAGCCTTAGACAAATGGGCAGGAAAGAATCTCCATTGATGTCCCTACAAATCAATCGGGATCACGACATGGCTTAGAAAACGTATCTTTACTAACCGAGCCTGTCGCCCTTGCTAATCAGACCAGTCACTAAAGATACTTTATCGATAGCAACAGTAACTATAATATTGCACTACAAATCATTGAGATAAGGATTGAATGCGAATGCATTTTTGGAAAGCATTTGACTTCCACCGTCCCATGGTTCTAATCTGAGCATCGGACTTCCGCCGCATAAGAAGCAGCCCCGATGCGGAAGCTATGTCCCTTGTACTTAGCAGGATCAAGACCACCATACCGAAGGGCTGTTGTAAGTTTATCAGTGTAAAAAGATGTTGGAACTGGGCTGCCATCCGGCATGATGAAAAGAGCACCTTTCCTAAAGCCCCTAAGCTGCAGGTATTGCAATAAATAGTCAACTGGACAAAAAGAAGACTGTCTAGAAATCACCAGTTAAAAGGGGCGCTGGTTAAAATAATTTTATAATGACAAAAGATAACCCTAAATGATTCAACTTCATTCTTAGAATTCATGAGTTTAGTAACTTGGCCAAGCTGTATGTTGTTGCCTGAAGGGGAATCTGTAATCTCACCTATTCTAGCAAAGGTGAAAAAGGCAAACAAACACGTAGCTTGGAATAGATATGTATCATATTGCGTCTGGTTCATTTGCATTGTGGCGGTTAGAATTCTGTGTAGCACAGGCACTGTAATAGGTAATCTACAATCCAGACGAGAACCAAGCTTCCCATATCCTTTTAGCATTTGTATGATAAAGAATGCTTTAGACGGATCTGAAAGCCAAGATAATCTGTGGCTATATCCAATTGCTGACACGTATGTATTAACAGTAGATGCTGCATATTTCTTATCATATAAATATGCAATAAAAAGAGCCACAGTAGGAGGAGAAAGGCGAATGATATAAGGTGTACCTGGTAGAATGGTCACCATAAATAGGTAAAAATGCTTCCAGGCCCTTCGGTATGTTGGAATTGAAGAAGGTTGAAGACTTCACCCTGCCAAGTGTGTAACTATAGCTGCCAATTCTGTGGCAGCAGGTGAGGGGGGATTTCTGTTGGAGACCGATCCAAGGTGGAGCCAATTGCAAGAAACTGTCGATCTGGAAACGAGATAGCGAGTCCGCTAGAGCATTATCAACCCCAGGGACATGTTTGGCTTTGAATACATTATTATGACGCAAACATATAAAGACTAACGTTCGGACAAAAACCATGAGGTGTTTATCCCTACATGATTGCTTATTAATCACATGTACCAAGGACTAATTGTCCGTTAAAAATAGGATCTGTCTGTTTTCCATCTCATTACCCCATAACATTAAGCTAAGAACAATGGGGTAGAATTCAAGAACAGCTACATTGTAAGTGGTCCAATGCACCGGCCAGGACCCATAGCACCATTTGTTGCCAAAAAGAGCCCCAAAACCTAAAGCACCCGATGCATCTGTATAAAGATTCAAGAATTCAGAATTATACCACAGCTCGTCTAAGAAAAAGGATGTACAGTTATATTCTGCCAGAAATTCCTCCCATACGCTCAAGTCAGCTTTAATCTCTTGATTGAGACGAATAAAATAAAAAGGAGATTTAATGACAATGGTGAGGTCGCAAAAATGCTCTGCCGGGCACAATGACCGAGAATGCAAAATTTAAAAGACCAGTCAAGGATTGAAGTTCCCTCAAAGTTACTTTCTTCCTCCTAAGAAATAAGCATGGTACATTTTGAAATCTTGTCTTTAGGCAACCGAGCCTCCATTCTAACGGCATCTAACTCAATACCAACAAACGATAAAACATCTGGACCGAATTTTTTGCTGGTGCTATGGGGACTCCTAAATACTTACACAGATCCACAAACAATGAGAGCTTACCCTTACTCATAAATTGGTGCGACAATAAAAAAGTCATCAAGAACATGAATCAAGTGAACAATTCTCATTTTATCCTTTGGCAATCCATTCCCAAGCAGAGCTAACTAACTCCAAGGTTCTACTAGCACAGCCCATCGGCATACACTTATCAAAATAGTACTGGTCTCTCCACTTCATCTCAAGGAGATGATGGTCTTTTGGAAGGATAGGGACAATACGAAAAGCGTTTTTGATATCGGTTTTTAAAACAACATCGCCCAACCGTTTTGATAAGCTGTATTGCATTGGAAATGGTAGCGTAGTGTACGCTCGAAAAATCATCTGAAATCCCATCATTTACTGAGGAACCCTTAGGATAAGACAAGTGATGAATCATCCGGAATTCGCCGGGATTTTTCTTAGGCACTACCCCGAGGGGCGAGACCCTAAAAGACGACATTGGTGGGGTATTGTATATCAGAAATCCGGCGGGCATTCAATTCTTTTTGAATCTTTAGGTCAACTACCTCAGGATTTTGTAAAGCAGATTTCAAATTCTCAAAAGAACATGAGGTTTCCAGACCTTGAAGATGAAGTGGAAAACCAAATTTAAAGCCTATTATGATCTCCTCTGCAATGGAAGGATCATATTCAGATAAAAAGAAAATCAATCGTTTCACTTGGACTGGCGTAGGAAGACTATTTTTGACGTGTATTGCCGGGTTGGGATTTGGCGGCGTGACTGCCATCTTTAAGGAACTATGGGCCACGAAATCAACAATTTCTTGGCAGATGGGACCCCTCGCATTTAACGACAGTCTGCCCCCTTACTAAAATTATAGCAGTAACCAAACGGTGGCTTATCTTGTGTCAGCTTAGCTGAATGAAATTGTGTACTCGGTTTGGGGGGAGCAGACTGTTGTGATCTCATCCACAATTCCCAGTGTGTTATGTGCCACGGCAAAGCAGATGACTGCGACTGTCGAAGAAACTCGACATAGAATTTCCAGTTATGGCCCCGGGCTGCCAAATACTGGACAACCTCCCCGTATTTCATGAGGGCAGGGGCCTCATTGGGGAATTTACGGAAGGAGGAGGAGAGGAATGGGGAGCTGTTGCTATCCGCATTATTAATGGACAGTTTAAACTTGTCATAAAATACTAAACTCAAAATACTCATCACTCCAAATCTTTTCTTTCACTTTGTTCGACACTCGAGCATCAATTTCCAGACTGGGAGATGTAAACACTGATGATGGGATCTCAGGTATCCCCGAATTTGAGCTCATACCTGTAAGTCCCGCCTGTACGGCAGGAATGGCACCAGAGACAAGGACACCAGTATCTGGGCTTTGTTCCAAGGACAACTGCTACATGGCTTGAGGATAACGGTGTTGGAACTGGGCCTGGTGCTGCCGTGTGGTCTTGAGCAGAGTGAGTTCCGGACGATGGGTTTGCTTCAACTGCCGAGATTGTAAATTGAGGAATGTCATTAGCTGGGGCCATCGACGCTAAGCGTTCCGTCACAGCATCTGTTACTTGTCTGACTATACTAGCCACCACATCCGAAGACAAACCTTGAGGAGGTGGAGTATTCTGGACTTCCACTCTGGGGCATCCCGGAGTGCGTTTGGGAGCTTTTGGTGCAGGATTCCCCCGTGACTTGGCTTGTCTCGATGAACTCCTTGCTTTTGACATCTTGAATTGAAATTCGTTTTTCCCACTTCACTGAAAATAAAGAAAAAGCAGGGAGGCACTGCATACCCATGAAGGGAACCAAATCATCCAAGAATACGCAAACAGCATGGGAAGCCTGTCAACAAAACAGTCGACGCTTAAAGCCTCCATTTGCTATGGAGAATATTAAGTAATTAGATAAAACACTCTAATAACACAAACAGTATGGGAAGCCTGTCAACAAAACAGTCGACGCTTAAAGCCTCCATTTGCTATGGAGAATATTAAGTAATTAGAGAAAACACTCTTAAAACACAAAGAGCATGGAAAGCCTGTCAACAAAACAGTCGACGCTTAAAGCCTCCATTTGCTGTGGATAATATTAATTAAGTAATTAGAGATAACACTCTAATAAAACTTGGAAAACACCAAGTCACGTGCAAGGAAGATGTCCAACAGCACTAACAAGACAACTAGGAAAACACCCAGTGTCAAAAGAAAAACCGGGAAAACACCCCGTAACATAATCCTGATAACCGCTGGGAAAACACCCAGTGTCAAAGAAAGCGTTCTAAAGCGTGGCGAAATCAAAACATACAACAAAAGGGCAATTATCTTATATCCCTAAATAGCAATAAAGGATTTAAATCAAGGATAAATTAAGACTTAGAATAGCCAAAAACAGGTAATAATAAATGATAAAAGGTATAAAAACTTACCAAACAACGGCAAACAAAATGTAGAGCTGTTGTCTCGTTGACAGTCAGCGTTGAATAGCTTCGGCTTGAAAGTGACGTGTACGCCTACGAATGGCAGATGGGGGGTGTGAAACATTGCATTCCCCTATACCACACCGGATATTCAATGGTATTACGTAAGAATTGAGCTATGCACGTGAACTTATTTTGCACAGGAAATAATAGATAACGCCTCTTCCTTACCTATATCCAGTAGCTCTGGTTTCCTTTTCTAAATACAATGGCAAAACATGTAAATTGATCAAATAAGAAAAAATAAGCATTTGAAATGTATAAGTTTGCATTATTTTGATAATTTTATTTAAAACATAGTTACATCACAGGTAGCCCAAGCTTGGTTTCTGTGGTGTCCTGTTATAAGGAAATGTATGGGGAATCATCAAACATTTCAATAAAGTCATCAAAACGTGAAATAAAGCCTCGAAATTTTACCTAATCATTGAGAAATAGCACTTCTTTCGCTCTGCGTGGTTATTTTTTGAATTTAGATTTTTTTATCCACCACTAAGAAATAAGAGGTTGGAAACTCGGGATCCAAACGCGAGCCATCACGAGTCTTTGAAACCTCGTACGTCTTCTAATTTTCTTTCCAATGCCAAATTTTAGTCATAACCCTTCTCTCACATCCCTATAGAACCGAGAAAGTCGCATTAGAGATTAGTCTTCGCGTCTTTAAAATTTGCCTGTATTCACATACTACCTCGCTTGTTCTGACCCGTACTGGGAGCTCACTGTACACCAGTTCAACGGATTTCCTTCGGCAACCGACCCGAGGACACGCCGGGAGTCTTCGTATCATATTCGCCGAACTTCGACTTCATGCCTCGGCAAACGTATTGTCATAGAGTAACCAATCACAAGAAGACGCAGGGAAGACCCGCTTGCTTGTTGTTTTCCGATCGAACTGTTTTACAATCTCTACTACTTCTTAAAGCTAGCTAGAATAATACAAGAATACAATCCATAAAAAATTAAAGGAATTATGAATGAATCAATGCTGAAAGACCAGGATGGATCTCAGGTGAGGTGATTTTAAAGCTTTAAAGTACTTTGAAGCATTTCGATTTTGTGATTATCCGGCTGTCCGAAACACGTGCGTTGACAAGTTTAGACTTAAGCTAAATATTTTTGTATCTTAGGCTTCTAACTCGTGAACAACTACAGGTTTTAACCGCTGCTGAAGAAGGGCATAACCTGTTGTTGAGTGGTCAAGCTGGCACCGGAAAATATTTTGTTGTAAATGCAATCGTCCAAAGATTAAGAAGGTTAGATCGATGTGTTGTTGTCGTGTGTTCGAGCGGCATTTCATGTTCGGTCTTCGATGGCACTATAAAAAGCAAGACCGTACACTCGTACTATGGCCTCCTTACAGCGGACATGCCTTCACATAAGGTTATATCTCGATCTTTGTCGATGCCCCATCGGTTGGCTCTGATTAAAACTGCAGATGTTATCATCTGGGACGAGGCAGGTATGTCCAGTAAAAGAATACTTCAGTTCGTGAACAAGATCCACAAACAGCTCGACGAGGAGGATGATTCAAATCGTAAGCCATTCGGTGGAAGGCAGATGATTTTGGTGGGCGAATTTCTTCAGTTGCGGCCTGTACCCAATATATTTGATGCTGGGGATTTAGATGTTTAGATCTAAATTATTTGACGTCGCAGTTCCTCACCGCTTTATGTTGTCAAAACCATTACGTCAGGAGACTGCAGATGAACCTTTCGTTAGAGCCATACAACAACTTCGCCTTGGTAAGTGTTCAGCTGAGAGTAGCCTTTATCTACGATCCTTAAACAGGCCCATCGTAGAGGAAAATGCCATCCATATCTACTTCAAGAAACTTTCAGTTGAGTTCCATAACTTCAAGGTTATTACGGAAATGCCAGGGGAATTAATACAATACGAGTGCGAAGATGTTGGCAAAGTCGAGAAAATTAGTTGCCCTGCTTCAGAGAAACTTTTGCTAAAGAAGAACGCAAGGGTCATGCTGGTGTGGAACCTGACCGATGAACTGAAGAATGGAACACCAGGAACATTCCTCATGGTCAGAAACGGCTTGCTCGAAGTTGATTTTGGCGCGAAGGGTAAAATCTTACTTAAGCGTCAAACATGGGAAAAGCGCAATCTAGAAGGTGCTGTGTTCGGCAGCCGGACCCAGTTTCCTATCGTTTTGTTTTATGCCTCTACTTGCCATAAGGTACAAGGATTGACCCTGCCTGCTGCTGTGGTACACTGTACGAAAGAGTTCGTACCAGGCTTAATTTATGTCGCGGTTTCACGCGTACGCAACGAAAAACAGTTACAGCTTTGTAATTTCAGCCCGAAACAATTATTGCCTCCCCCACGAGATGCTATCAGCGTATGCGACAAGAATAGTGCAAAAAAAATTAAATCAATTCACTGGTATGGCTAAGTAACTAAATTGTCTCGTCGATAGAAGAGCCGTCTTTCCCTGTATCGTCCAAGAACCTTTTATGTGCCTGAAAAATGGAGAACCAAAATAATTAAACTAATAGGTAAAGATCTCACGAAAATAACTTGGTCATACTTTATGACCAGTCCATAATTCTGTTTTATTTATTTTTAAAGTTCAGTGTATTATTAGCTGTAACTTGATCTGGTTAAATTAATTACAGTATCCAGCCATTACCTGCATTACATAAAGCATTGACTTATTCATAACTTCTTCTGCAAGGTGATTTCGCATCTTTGATGCTGCATCCATGTTGAAATGATGCTCTGTAAGCCTCTCATGAATGTGGAGGGAAGTAGAAACCTGGTCAAAATTGTATGCACTAGCTAACTGTGCCCAAAGAATCGTTTTCCCTCCAACAGTTAGGCATCTTGGCTTTTCCTCAATATTGCTCTTCTGCAAATTATTGCGAATCTTTTTTATGTTGTGCTTTAAAAAAAGTACAGCATTAGTTATATACTGGTATTAGTTTTATCATATATATTTAAAAAATTAAACGAGGCTTACCTGTAAGGTGAAGTTTGATTGGGATTCTACCTCCTCATTCTTGCATAGAGAGATCACGTGAGATAGCGCATGCGTAGTGAAGTTCATCCTTTAAAGCCGGCCCATGTTATCCCAAGAAATGGGTGGGTATACACCAGACAATGGGGTGGGCACGTGATCTCTCTATGCAAGAATGAGGAGGTAGAATCCCAATCAAACTTCACCTTACAGGTAAGCCTCGTTTAATTTTTTAAATATATATCCTCATTTGCATATTCGAGATCCCGTGAGACTTCAAAGCTACGTGGGCCCGTGTCAATGTACCCTTCAGTAGGGAAACACACAATAACCTCAAATGGAAACATTTTAATATGAAATTAATTGAACATTTTTGTCATCTTTATAAAGCACAGCTTAAAACTGAGCTTCCATAACAATTGTCTGGTTTAATGTCTTTCTTGTAAAAAATAGCAAATGTACATTGTGATGACCATCCTGCAGCTTCCATAATTGTTTCTAATGGCACTCCACTGCGATAAGCAGCCGAGGTTGATGCTGACCTGGTGCTATGTGGTAGGAATGTTTTAACATCTATGCCTGATTGTGCCATTACTGTTTTGACCCATCTAGAAATAGTGTTTCTGGTAACAGGCTGAAAAGGCTCGTTATAACTGAGAAAGAGCCTTGTGTTCTGTGGCCTTCGGATAGTTTCTGTTTTAGCTATGTAAGCTTTTAGGTAAGTCACTACACAAAGTCTCCTGTCTGCAGGGAAAGCAGGAAACACCAGTATTGGTGGTTGCTTTCCAGGTTTGGATTGTTTTATAAGTCCATCTAGAAAAAACTTGTAGGAAGACTTCCCTTTTGAAACATGTTGAAGGTCCATCATGTGCACTGATTGGCATCTTTGACCAGTAACTAACATACATAACATAACTAGCTTGAGAGTGAGTAACTTTAAGTCCAACTTTGAGGCAGGACTCCATGTTTTTAATAAATCTAGCACTTTGCAGACATCCCAAGTTGAGTGATATCTTGGACGAGGTGGTCTGGTCTGAAAAGTTCCTTTGACAAATCTTCTAATTAGAGGATGTTCTCCAACACTCGAAGTACTATCGGCAAGCTCAACAGTTGCCGACAATGCTGATTTGGCAGTGTTAATTGCTGAGTAACTGCTTCCAGAGTCATATAGGTGTGTTAAGAACTCAATTATATTAGCTACAGTTGGGTAAATGGGATCTTGATTTCTTTCTGCTGTGTATCTCCTCCATTTATCCAAATAAACTCTGTACTGTTTTGTTGTTCCTGTTCGCCATGACGAGAGGATAATTTCACAAGCTCTTTCTGAAATGTTCTGTTGTTGGAGTCGTCCCCTGATAAAAGGCATGCCATCAGTTTCAATTTTGGCCACAATGGGTGAATCAGTTTTCTGTTGTGTGGTAATTGTAGCACAAATTTGTCTCTTGGAAGCAACACTGGTCGCTGGATTAACATGTGTAACATCTTTGGAAACCAGACTTGGGTCCGCCACAATGGTGCTATCAGCAAGGCTTGAACTCGGTCTTCCTGGAGCTTTTGAAGAACTTTGGTCAACATGCAGAATGGTGGAAATAAATAAACATACTTATTTTTCCAACTTAAACAAAATGCATCTATTGCCATGGCTTCAGGATCAGCACGCCATGATACAAAAGGCTTGAATTGATAATTGTTTCGGGAGGCAAATAAGTCTATTTCTGGCCTCCCCCAGAGTTCTATTAGCTGTTTGAAAACAGTGGGATGAAGTTGCCATTCTGTTCTATCTGTAAATTTTCTGCTCAACCGATCAGCTATTTCATTTTGTATTCCGGGAATGTGTGTCGCACTGAGCCATATATTTTTTGAAATACACCACAACCAGATTTCACGAGCTACTTTGTTGCAAGCCAAAGAGTGAGTTCCACCCATATTATTAATAAATGTTACTGCTGTGACATTATCTAGTTGTAAATGTATGTGTACATTTTTCTCATTGCTACACAGAGACTGTAGTCCTAATTTAGCAGCTTCAAGTTCAAGACAATTTATATGTTTGGTTTGTTCATGTGCAAGCCATCTACCTCCTGCACAGTCCTTTCCTTGGCGGTGTGCACCCCACCCTTCCAGGGAGGCATCAGTGGTAAGGGTGAAGTCTGGGTTGTTGTGGGAAATGTTCTTAGTAAATTTGTAATGGTTTCCTAACCACCATTTAATGTCTTCTCTAGCTGAGTTAGAGAATTGTATTAAGGCCTCAAAATCACCTCTGCTATTTTTGAGTTCCTCAATTTTTTCAATTTCAAGTTCTTTGTAGAAAAGTGGTCCAAATTCCACTCCAACAGAACAAGAAACTAAAGTTCCAATAAGTTTAGCTGCTTCTCTTATTGTACATGTTTTATTATCCAAAATGGTTTTACCAAGGACTCTAATATTTTTAATTTTTTCCCGTGTGAGACTGACTGTCATGTCAATAGAGTTTAATATGAACCCCAAATGCTCTAAAATTTGGGTTGGTCGGGTTACCGAGTTACCGAAACCCCAGGTCTCTAAACAGATCATAAGTTTCATTTATATTATTCATGCACTGATCATATGACGTTCCCAATAAAAAACTATCGTCTAGGTAACCACTTGAGATATGTCCTCTGTTCCGCAAAGTGGAATACACTGGCTTCATGAGTTTTGTAAATATTCTCGGTGCAGAGCTAAGACCATTTGGTAGTGTGATATATTTGTATAATTGGTTTCCCACCTGAAATTTTAGGTATTTCTGGGATTTTTGGTGGATAGAAACTGAATAATAAGCATCAGTTAAGTCCAGAGATGCCATGAAACAATTCCGTTCCATTACATTTATACAGGACTGTATTGTGTCCATTTTAAAATGAACGGGTAAAATATTTTAATTCAGTTTTTTGAGATTTAATATCAATCTGAATTTTCTATTCTTTTTTGTTCGTAAAAACACTGGTGAAATAAACTCTTCTCTTTCGTGTTCACATTTTTCTATGACTTGTTTGTCTAATAGCTCATCTACTAGTGTATGAAGAGCTTTCTCTTCAACTGATTGAAGTTTTGGTTGTCTCAAAGGAGTTGTTTGTACTGGTGGTGAAATGAAATCAACTTCGTACCCTGTTACAATATTTAGGATTGTTTTGTCAGAAGTTAGCTTTTTCCATTCATTTTCATGAAATTTAAGACGGCCAGCTGGCAAAACTTGGTTTTTTGGTCAGTGTATTCTCACGTTGCAGAACAGATTTCTCTGTTTTAAATGCAATATGATCATTTTCCTCAAGGTTGCTTACCTTAACAAGAGGAATAGAGATATGTAAACTTGAATTCACTTGCGAGGCTGATACTGCGATTGGTTTTTCTGATTTCGGTACCCTGTGTATCCGCTTCTTTGCCTTCCAGTAGAGCCTCTGCCCCGGCTTAAAAAAGGAAATCTTCTCTGATCTGACCTCGCATATTGGCTGCCATTTGAGTTCTGTCTCTTGTAGTTATTGTGTTTCGAGGTAATTTTAGATGTGACCTTGCTGGCCTCCGTCAAATCCTTTACTGATTTGCCTAGCTCAGTT
Source organism: Actinia equina (assembly GCA_011057435.1). Lineage (NCBI taxonomy): Eukaryota > Metazoa > Cnidaria > Anthozoa > Actiniaria > Actiniidae > Actinia > Actinia equina. Next base: position 103,151 of record WHPX01001419.1, read on the forward strand.
CCAAATAGCAGATCTTTAACAGGGTTTTGATCGCTACACAGCAAACGATATTCAGATTTCATATCTGATTTGAACAAAGCTCTTCTTCGCAAGTCAATTTCATGCGAAGCATCGCTTAACAGTGACAGACTGTCTGAAAGAGTCTGCATTGTGTTTGTTGTCATGTCCGCCATTTCGGCTGGAATGTTCTTATCTTTTTCAGCTTTCATAAAGTCACTTAGCACTTTAGCTACTGCCGTTATTCCTTTAAGAAGAGGTTTCTGTGCTTTTTGTAGCATAACATCCTCTGTTTTTACTTCCTTTCTCACACTATTGAAGATCTCAGGGTTTACTCGAACGACCTCTAGTCGCTGACAGTTTCCTGGCGTGGGTAATTTCTCCACCAGCTCTTCGCGCGAGTCTTTGCTGGCGCCTTTGCTTAGAAGTTCTGTCAATAATTCGGCCAAATCCGAGTCGAGATCTTCTCCATTGTGTAGTGGTTTATTTACCACTTTCGCCATGCCGGCGAGAACCACATTCAGTTCTTTCTTGGGTTTTTTCCTGGGAGGTTCACCTTCCTCCTCCCCGCCATTGTTTTCGTTGGCGGGCGATTCACTGTCACTTTCTGACAACTCATCAACAGCCTGGTTATAATTATCGTAGGCTGTTTTTATCTCAGTAATTACTGGTGTAAGGCTAGCTAAAGATCCAGTAATGTTTGCTAGTTGTTGTTTGATGTCATCTACATCTTCGGCCAGCAAGGTATTTTCGGTTTGGTCTTTGCTTGATTTTGGCGCCAAACTTTTCGAGTGGCCATCTTCTGGCTGTTTGTCTTTGGGACTCGTGGGATTTTCTCCCGTCTTATGACTTTTTTCGAGCCCTTTTCCCTTTCGGGAAGTTTTTTCCGACAGTATTCTTTCCCTTTCGGGATTCTTTCATGGTGGTTAAACCACTGGTGGTTTCTGATCTTTTTGCAAGACTTTCGCCTTGACGCTTATTGGCCTCATGGCCTTGCTCCATTCTTCAGAAGTTCTTGCCAAAACACGAACTGAGAGTTCCCTCGGGACGATGGAAGTCGGTAGACACCTATTTCTCTAAGAAAATCGTGGTTCTTCTTAAAATCTTTTCCGAAACAAAAACGTGGACTTTTCTTCACTGAACGCAAACGCAAGATGAACTTCACTACGCATGCGCTATCTCACGGGATGGCAAATATGCAAATGAGGAGGTAGAATGAAGATTGTCGGGTATACATTTATAATAATTCAAATATAGGACATGCGTATAGGCACATTTGTATGGCTTAACATGTGTTTAGCTATATCTATACACATGTGCCTTTATGCCATGCCATGTAACTAATTGGAATATACAAGTATACAAGTGACAGGTGATCGAGATTTCCATGCCAGCACACAGTGAGCCATTATGTGTATTATACCAGTAAAGATATAACACAATTATCTTTTCTGGGGTACTTTTCTGGGGTAATATTATTACAAGAGGGCTGGCTGCATGTAGGCATACTATGCTTAGCTGTGTATAGTTCATGACTCAGCTGGTTATTGGATTTGTACTAAAGCTATATATATATATATCTTGTATTAGCAAATCTAAGGAAAAAAGGTGTCATTACCTTACAGTCCATTATAAATACCATTGGTCCACCAGTGTGCATATTACTTGCCACGAACTGTTTTGCTAACGGGTCATAGTTGGGGAAGTGCATCTGTATGAACCGTCTGTTTACATCAGCCCCATCTAGTATGCACCAGTATATTCTATTCCAAAGGAAAAAGGTACATTTTATACTTTAATGTAATTGTATATGAAATTTTAGTAATATCTTTGTTTTCTTTCACAGGATGCATGTACTCAAGAGCCTATGTATCTGCTGCCTTCAAGTCTTATTAAGTTTAGACAAAATTGTATCTGATATTATGGTGCTTTTGCTAGTTTTACAGAGAGCGCATGGTACTTCAAAATTAGCCTTGTAAGTAATCCAAATATAGTAGTTATTGTTGCAGTTATATGATAATTTTAAGGACATTTAAAGAAATATATGAATATTTATTTACTTGGGGTTTTTTAATTGCATCCCCACACCAGTAACCCCAGGATCCATACGTTGAGTGATTATAAGACAGTACAAGATGCAGGCTTAGGGGAAACAGCATTAATAAAATCCCTGAAATCCAAAGTATTAACACTTACAATCGATGCATGATTTTTCACTTACACAAATCCTGCCTCCTTCATCATTCCAACTCCTTCCCAAAAGATTGCAAATAGATCACTTGGAGTGCAATCATGACTAGGAAATCGTGCAATAGGAAATCGAAACCCGTTGTCACTCAGAAACACAAATTGGAGCACATGAGAGGCAAGGGATGTCTCTGTCTTTCCTGAAACAAGAGGATTAAGTCTTTGTATGTAAACTTCGCTGCTGTAAATAATGATAATTATCACAACAGTAACACTAGGTGCTGAAAGTATAATATTCAAGGAGTCAGGTCGATGCATTATTCAGTAATTTTCATAGTGCACATTTCTAATATTTCTGTTTGAGGAATAATTTTGTTTGGTGAGGGGGTTAACAAAATATAATGATTATAAAATCCTGACGTGCATGGATATAATGAACTATGATAATAAGGCTATATATAATGATACCATTTTTTGCAGTTTAATTCTTACCGCATAGCCTTTGCATGTCGTCGTGCAAGTTTCCCAAGTCAACCAATCCAACCAGTCTATGCTTGCCCATTTTTGATAACCATTTCCAAGTTTTCCTTAGAGAAAACAATATGTTCATGATTGAGTTTACATAATGTATATCTTTTCGTGATATATTAAATAAAAGGCATTGTAGATAGTTTGTTTGACAATGCATAATATGTTAAAAATTTAATAATATTTCTAGTTGAATTTCATAGAATGAATGCACTCAAACCCTTAAATGCATGATATATAGATTAAATACACATTATAATCCTAGCATAACCTAATTGTTCATTGGTGTTTGTAAGTTTGCACTATTAGGCCTACATGTATAATAAGCTTTTTTTTATTTCATGGGTTAAGTTACTTCACTTTATGATATGTATAGTTGTCAATCAATATTGTTCTGTCTTGAACAAATTATATATTTAAGTAGACCACAGCTGTCAGTTGTCAGTTATGGATTACTATATTATGCATAACATTTGAATGATGACAATAAATTGATCAGATTTTATAATAATATGATCATTACCTCTATCTTCATTTCATCTATGACAAATCCACCCCAGTAATCACATTCCCTCAAGTTTCTTTCTCTAGCATCCTTTAAACACCACTCCACTATGTTTTTGTTCCAGCCAGACTGCTGCTCACACTTGTTCTTGTAGTACCTTCCAGTAATAGATAGGCATATATTAACTTTGTGTTTTTTGTTTGGTTTCTTTTCAATGGATATCAACTGGCTGTATTTTTCTGAAAGCTTACCTTATTGACCTGTTACTAAGTAAGTGCATAACATTGCGCAGAGTCTCAAGTACATGGGGATTTTACAGTATAATTCCGAACAAAGTTTGATGATCCTGTAGGTTAAAACATAATAATAGAAATATTTTTGGCAATGGTATGCAAATCATTTTAATAAAAACTGTCTTGATGGGGTAGATAAGAGATGAGTTTTGCCTATTTTGGGACTGGGAAAAGGGTTTCTTGCACTGGAAATATTCCACAAATGAAACAAAGTTCATAAATGAGGATGGGAATGAAAACCATGATTTACAGATTTGGTCAACTTTTTGGAGATGTATTAAATTTATTAATACTTACTTTGGATGCTATCGATATCCATTTTTTGATGCAGTTTGTGTTATCTCGATCTGTTGATGCCATAGAGTCTTCATGTCTTCAGGTATATTGTTATTCTCATTATCCATAATCCATGCCAGATCATTGTGGTCATCCGATTCCAGGTCAATCAGTTGGTCTTGAAATGTTTCTGCCAGCCGAGCTTCTCTGGTTTTGCTTTCCTTTAGCTTCTTGTTAATTATCTCTGATTTCATTTTCCAGTCATCTTCAGAAAAATAGCGCTCGTTATGGAATATGTGGATTTCACCATCACTTTTTCGTTTTCTAGATTCCTTGCTTCTTTCATTGGTCTTGGCTGATGAACAAGCTGCACAACATTGAACCTCAGGAGCTATGACTTGACAGTTTTTGGAAAAAAACTAATCTCTCGACTCTTGATGGGTCCTCTTTATGAAATTTCTCTCTTGTAACATTATGGGGGCCTGGATGTACAATTCCTGCAGGAAATCCACTACAAATACTACAACTGTCAAGAAAACTAGTCATAAGGTGTAATTGTGCTGGTAGTGTTAGACCATTGAGCTGCTTTGCTATGTTCAGCGTAGAATGGGGAAGTCTAAACCCTTGGCTCGTTATGTCCAACCTGTGACTATTTTCTTGGGATGTAACTGCAATCTCGGTACAACATCGCATACCATTCAAGAACCAAGGTTCGTTCCGTATGAGGGTAAACGAATTTCCGTCGCCGCAAAGCTTTTGCCATTTAGAGTCCAAGTGAAGTTCGTAATCCTTGGGGAATTTCCTCGTCGATAAATTCACATACCTTTTGATTCGACGCTCACCTCTCTTTCCCTTCGTTGATTACTTCACGCCAAGATTTCCCCATAGCTCGATAACGATCCGTCCAATATTTCGACGCGATGTGTTTAGGGTTAAATGTTCCTTCTCCATTTCCATTATTTTCACTATGTCGTCATTCATAGTTTTTGAATATGCTAAAAGAAAGCGATGATTTTAAAAGTGTTACTACGTACAGTAGCAATTCAGATTGATTTCTCAATTTAAAAATTAGCACAGCGGTCGACCGTTAAAAACACACACCATAATTTCGAAGAAAGACTATATCCAAATCCGCATTTTGACCTCACCTGAGATCCATCCTGGTCTTTCAGTATCGATTCATTCATAATTCCTTTAATTTTTTATGGATTGTATTCTTGTATTATTCTAGCTAGTTATAAAAAGTAGTAGAGATCGTAAAACAGTTTGATCGGAAAACAATAAGCAAGCGGGTCTTCCCTGCGTCTTCTTGTGATTGGTTACTCACTTTTATAGTGCCATCGAAGACCGAACATGAAATGCCGCTCGAACACACGACAACAACACATCGATCTAACTTTCTTAATCTTTGGACGATTGCATTTACAACAAAATATTTTCCGGTGCCAGCTTGACCACTCAACAACAGGTTATGCCCTTCTTCAGCAGCGGTTTAAAACTTGTAGTTGTTCACGAGTTAGAAGCCTAAGATACAAAAATATTTAGCTTAAGTCTAAACTTGTCAACGCACGTGTTTCGGACAGCCGGATAATCACAAAATCGAAATGCTTCAAAGTACTTTAAAGCTTTAAAATCACCTCACCTGAGATCCATCCTGGTCTTTCAGCATTGATTCATTCATAATTCCTTTAATTTTTTATGGATTGTATTATTGTATTATTCTAGCTAGCTTTAAGAAGTAGTAGAGATTGTAAAACAGTTCGATCGGAAAACAACAAGCAAGCGGGTCTTCCCTGCGTCTTCTTGTGATTGGTTACTCTATGACAATACGTTTGCCGAGGCATGACGTCGAAGTTCGGCGAATATGATACGAAGACTCCCGGCGTGTCCTCGGGTCGGTTGCCGAAGGAAATCCGTTGAACTGGTGTACAGTGAGCTCCCAGTACGGGTCAGAACAAGCGAGGTAGTATGTGAATACAGGCAAATTTTAAAGACGCGAAGACTAATCTCTAATGCGACTTTCTCGGTTCTATAGGGATGTGAGAGAAGGGTTATGACTATAATTTGCCGCTGGAAAGAAAATTAGAAGACGTACGGGGTTTCAAAGACTCTTTTTTCTTAGTGGTGGTTTAAATTCAAAAAATAACCACGCAGAGCGAAAGAAGTGCTATTTCTCAATGATTAGGTAAAATGTCGAGGCTTTATTTCACGTTTTGATGATTTTATTGAAATGTTTGATGATTTCCCATACATTTCCTTATAACAGGACACCACAGAAACCAAACTTGGGCTACCTATATGATTAAAGTGATTAAAATTTGCATTGAGGCTCCTTATATTGCAGTGCAAGGTAGAAAATGAGGAAGAACATGTTGCAATTTCAGGATCTCTATTTAGATCATCAATAGAAAAATATTTACAATTTACCTGACTAGGTAAATTAGTATCTATGTCCAGATCAGCGAAATTTTGAATATTACGTAAGAGAGAAATATTATCTAAGCTAGGTAAGTGGTTTAGGTCTGGTATCGATAAGTTAAGATTTGGAGTCATCAAATGTCAAGTGTTATATAAATAAATTTATAATAGACCAATTGTTACTTATCAGCTAAGGTAGTTTGTCCCAATCTTCTGCTTTGGAGATTAAGATGGCGGATGAATTCGAGTTCTTTCGTAAATAAATTTTCCCACGTTGAGACCAGATGAAACGGTAGTTTTTCGATTTCTTGACCTCCAGGCATTTCTTGAAAAGCAGATTGTTTTTTGGGGTCAGATTTTCGGAGATAAATATCTTGTTGGAAGCTGTAAGCCACACATTTAGATGAGAAGTTGATTTATCCTTGAGGTATTTCTTTGCGAAGTAAAGTTTGTCCCGAAGGGATCTTTGGACAAATTTCACAATAATGGCTGGTGGTGAATTTGCATCCTTAGGCACTTTTAATCTGTGGCTTATTGATATATCTTCTGGTTGCATGTGGACGTTGGCGAGGGCAGCAACTGAGCAGACTAGATCGTCAGTGTTTTCGTGTCGCTAAACAGGAATGCCTTTGATTTCTAAAGTGTCACGCCGAATATGTTGGTCGAGATCGTTTAGATTGGAACTAAACCGTGCAGTAATATTTTCCAGAATTGCAACTTGGGACCTCAAGAGTTGTTGGAGGCTTTTGTTTGTTACTTCAAGAACTTCGTTTTTAGCAAATAGTTCGTCATATTTTGAGCTAAGGAATTCCAAGAACTTGGAAGGCTCGACGATGTTGTCTTCAAATGGTTTGATCTTGCGGTCGAACAGTTTTTCCAAAGATTTATCAGTAGAGGAAGTATCAGGCATTATATTGAGTTGTTTAGGCAGTGATTAGACAGTATAGTTAGACTAAAAACTGACAAAATATATATAAGAAGACGGAGCAGAATATAATGGCGTCTTCCCTTCTCGCTGACCGCTGACTAATCCCAAGGAAGGCAGTCGAAATGATATTATTTTGAAAAAATCCTAATACCTTCCAGATGACAACAGCCCATTCAGAGCTGACTACCCAAGTAAGGCAGTAGAAATGATATTATTTCGAAAAAATCTTAATACCTTCCAGATAACAAGAGCCCATTCAGAGCTGACTACCCAAGGAAGGCAGTAGGAATGATATTATTATGAAAAAATCTTAATACCTTCCAGATAACAACAGCCCATTCAGAGCTGACTACCTTTTATTTCCTAGGAATAGCTTTCTAGTTTTTATCTATGTAGTCCAACTTAAAATATTTAACATGAGTTGGATACTGTGGCCTTTCATTTCAGCAAAGGACCAAGAGAATTTATTCATTATGATTGGCCCATGGTTGATGAAGTCTTCTGACTTGGCATCCCAAAACGTCTGAAATAGTCAGTACCCCCTTTCCAGAAGGAACCGGAAAGTTCCAGATGATCAAGCAACATCACTTGCAAAATATCTTGGGGGTGCTTGATTCCTTTGATTACATACTGACCTGGTACCAGTCGAAGGCCATCATCAAAACACAGGGTCTTGCCTTCAATATCAACATATACTAGCCCCCAGTGATTGGTCATATGCACTGGTGTTAAGGTCTGCTTAAGCTTTTGACCATCAAGCTTGGCAATGAGTAACTCAAATTTCTGATACAAAGTATCTCTCTTGTCTTCCTCATAAGATTCCCTAGGAAAGCACTGAATGCAAATATCTATTATCATGTTGACAACAATCTTTCCAATGCCAGGTATGAAAAGGACTCTACATCTATAGCCTTGGATCCATGCTTACGGACAATAGTAGTAGGGCTATTGCGCCATAATTGCACACCAATCCTTGCCTTGTCAGCATCTGGAATATTATCTATCCCATCTAACCAGCCAACTTCTGCTTTAATTTCCTTTTGAATACTGGATATCAAAGAGTATCGTTCAAAAACTAGCAACCACCTGCTACTGAAAGAGCCCAAAGGTCCAATTTTCACACCAGTAGGAAATTGAGATTTGCATTTTTTCCCATTCATTAGGTTTTCAGCTCTTGTCAGAACACTAGAACATGGCCTTTCCTTGAGCTTTCTGGGGTCTGTTTCTTGAAATGCTCCATAAATGGCTCTGACATGGGTTCTTCCGATATTCCCATAAATGCTATATAATATAATAATAATAATATATATAAACTTGAAGAGCGCTTATACAAGTCTGTCCTAAGCGCTTTGAAAATAAATGACGATTATGGTTGTCATCGAAAGGGCTAGCTCATTTCTTGTTATGTCTGGGTTAATTTGATGGTAAGGTGATTCTGAGATATTCCCTCTTAAGCAAGTTTCCTCTTGTTTATTAGAACAGGCTTCAAAATCATCTTCCACTTCATTGCACTATCGATATCGATTACTTCTGTTGGATGATATTTGCTTGAATCACATTTAGTGGTAAAGTCATCATCATCATCATCATTTTCCATATTTTCAACACTGGCACTATCACCATTCTTTGCAATTGTTGGCAAGAGATTTAGTAAATTGTTTGCAACTGACTGAGGGAATTTCACTTCTTGTTTTTTCTTTCATACCCTGCTTCCCAAACATCATGATTGTAAGAAATATGGGTCTGTTACCCCACTCACTGTTGTGCCTTTACCTTTAACAAAAACATAATCCAGGTGGTTCTCACCAAACATTTCCTTAAAAAGGCCATTCATAAGACATATCCATATGGATATCTTGGTTTCCATCCACAACCTTGAAATTTGAAGTGACGGGAACCTGAAAGTTGCAAAACCATAAACACTAATAAAGTGCTTGTTGCTTTGGTAATTGATTAGGGATGTAAATAATTAAGTAAACATATTTAAACATAAAAAATATTGATGTTCATATATCAATTCCAAGCTCTCAGCACCAGGGATGGAACCCAGAACATTGGACTCCTAGTCATTTGATAAAATGTTTTTGACAAAAATTTGAAAAATAATATTCACAGTCATAATATTCACGTAAAACAGTAATTCATCTTTCTTTCCTTATTAATAATACTTATGCAAAAATTCCTGATTCTGATTGGCTGAGAGCAGTTCTGTTTTTTTTTTGTTGAAAATCAAGTGCTTAAAAATGGAAAGAAATCAAATGAATGGACCCTCATATTTTTTGGTTCCCATTATTGGGTGCATACCTTGATTTCATAAATGTCAATTTTTTCATCATTTTCATCATCAAAAATCTTACTTCGCATCACAATTGCTAGTTCTGTCCATTCGGTAAATACCTGAAAATACGTTATATATAATCAATAATAAGTCATACAATTATTTATTATATAATGACCAATGAAATATCTATTTTCCTCTATTTCTTCTCAATTATACTTCATTGATAATCATATGATGAACAGAATATTACATGTAATATCCTCTATGTGTACAGTGATATCAAAAATGTCGTCAACAATAGCCTCTAGCCTATGCCTTTGGACTGAAATGATGTGCATTCATAGTTAGAAATCACTTATTCTGTCGGTTGATTGCATAATTATCAGACCTGTAATTTGTTGTACATTTTTTAGAAATTTTGGGTGGGTGGATGGATGGATAATAATAATAATAATAATCTTTATTTAAGCACGGTAACTCTATCAATATCAAGATAAAAAACTTAATGTTGCTCTACCTAGAGGCCGTAAAAACTATATTAACAAATTATAATTATGTAAAATATACAAATGCTAAACTGATACAATAAATATACAATTGAAATAAGATAATAGGTTAATTAGATATATTTCGTAGAACTAAAACGATTAAATATTAGTTGTCATCAGTGCAAAACCTATAGCTTTTTATTTTCTTTTTAAATACTTTTAAGGATCGTTCTTCTTTTAATGACTGAGGCAGAAATAGTCAGTTCTGGCTTTTGGAATTTGTAAATTTTTAGAAGAACGCCTTGTAAGTTGTAAGATTGAGTACCAATCTGGCTGGAAAACATATCTTTTAAATAAGATGGGACGATATCATTGACGATTTTGAACATCATAATGGCCTTTTGTTGCAGTCTTTGTTCATTTAAAGGTATCCATTTGAGTTCATTAAAAATTTGACTAGTTCGTACGCTTAAATGCGGTGCGCCAGTTATTATACGGGCTGCACGGTTTTGTAGTTTTTGTAACTTGCTAGTTAAAGTTTCGTCGATACTGTCCCAAACTAAACAGCAATAGTTAAAGTAAGTCTCAATTATGTTCTTATAGATTTTGATTAGATAGGGCCTACTTAAAATTGGCTTAATTTTCTTTAACGTGCTTAGGTTACATGCAATCTTCTTTGTAATGTGCTCAACATGAGAACGCCAAGTCAGATTTTCATTAATGTAGACGCCGAGACATTTTGTTTCTTTAGATCGTTTTAACGCGGTACCGTCTATAGTCAGACATAAGTCTGTGTCATCTAAAGTAGAAATTCTTTGACGGGAACCAATTAACATAAATTCTGACTTTACAGCATTCAAAGTGAGTTTGTTGGTACAGAGCCAAGAAGCTACCATTAGTGGGTGGATGGGTGGATGGGTGGATGGGTGGATGGGTGGATGGGTGGATGGGTGGATGGGTGGATGGGTGGATGGGTGGATGGGTGGATGGGTGGATGGATGGGTGGATGGATGGGTGGATAGAATGAACGGGTAAAGAGAGGGACAATAGTGAATTCACAGTCAGCTTTTGAGTGGCGACAATCAAGAATAATACTTCGTAAAAAGAGAGAGAAAATTTAGGGAAAGCAGGCAGGCTTACTTTGTTGGATGAGCCTTTTCTTCTCTGGGTGGCTTTTGTCTTTTTCCCACCAGTTTCAGGGAGACCTACACTTGACAATGTCGTTAAGTTTGATGGGTAAGCTTTACTCTTATGCCATTTCAAGAAGCGCGCCAAAAGTTCAGATTCCTCAGCAGCAACCAAAGTGTGAGAGTATATGGAATATGCTGCATAATTTATGCAACTTTTATCACACAGGAATTTTCCCGTCTGCTTACTTGTTAGTGTTACTTTATGTGGTGTGGTGGGGTTTCTCAAACTAGGAACCATCCACATGTTATTAGTTCCTGGAATGTTCCACACCTTACCAAGCAATGACTTGGCTTTTTCAAAAAGCTCAACCAATATGGGATATGCAACACTTATTATCCCAGATTTGTCTGCCTCAATAGAAAGAAATTGTGAAATATGTCCTATGTCATTAGCTGATTCCTCATCTTGCCTGGGGTGAGACGTCGCGAAGGTGAAGAATTTCCTTTTTAAATTATTTTTTTGAGATGGCGTCATTCTATAGAATGTAGTCTCGTCGACCTGGAGATGCCTAAAGTCTTTACTCAGGCGATATTCCCCTTATCCTATCACAGCTAAACATTGTTCATCGAACTGACGTTGAACAACTAAGTTTATATTTTTTACAGCTTTCACAAGGTTATTAGTAACGTTGTCATTATTAATTTCCCCATCGGTTCCATAGACAAGCACGTTCTTTGTCCCTGGCCGATGCCTTACCATCAAGGAAGGAAGAACATAATAGGAAGACTCCAGCTTGTGCTTGTGCAGAACACCGGGACCAATACATATTGGGTGATTTCCTGTTTTAGTTTCGAGCATCAAGTTTCTGTAACAGCCAAATGTAAAATAATGATTTGCAACGTTGAATGTCGGATCGACGGAAAATACGGAAAAGCAGGAGGGATTAGTACAAAATATTTCAATGCCAAGCAGTTGTTGGTCGTTACAGAGAAAAATTGTTTGTTCATTTGACAGATTAACGTCTCTTACAAACCAGTCTTCCTTACTTCTTTGCTGTTGCTCCTTGGACATTTGCAAAAGCTGCATCAAAGGGTCTTGCGAATTTATGGTACACACTTTGTCATTATCAAACGCTTTGCTCTTGCGAACATTGTAAATTTGATCGCGGTCTCTTGGATATTCTCCGGAACCACGGACGTTATTAATTCCGCCATGTTCTTCAATGGCAGAGTGCATTATTTCTTTTGGCTTTGTTTTGTCAAGATCTTTAATTAATGCCTTCGTGCTTGGCATAGTACGCCTGTAGGCAAGTTCTCGTCCTTTTTTGCGCCTTCCGTGAGATTTGACTTGGACTGCTTGTTCTCCACCACTGCAAATATATTGTATGAAGATATACCTGAAAACACCTTCTTCGTTTTTTAAGAATAAAATGGTCTTCTTTAGTGATGGTAGGTTGGCGTTAAAATAGAACTGTCGGAAGACTTCGTATTTTTCTGAAAGACTTCCCTTTTTCTTTCTTTTCAGTCCGCTATTTACCCAAGAGCCCATGTCATCGCACCTGCAATCCCATACATCCTTAAACTTCCAAGTATCAACAACAAACGCAGTGTGGTTTTTCACATTCATTGGTACTGCAGAACAAACTCTCTCACTTTCAATAGGACCTTTCAGAAGAAATTTCAAAATTGTTTTAGTTGGCATTCCCTGTTTTAAAACCATTTTTGAAAATGGGCAGACAATGGTCATTCTAGTAAAAAGACAGCACTTCATCTGTATTGTCACTGCTGTCGCTGGTGCACTCGCCCATATGGACGACGGCCGGCTCTAGTTTTACTGGTTTAACATCTGGCAATTGTTGGGACAGATCGGTTTCTGAAAAACACATATAATGATGCATTATAAGTAAAACATATCACGAATGCTTACACAAATTAAGTATTTATTTATTTACTATTAGAGTATATATATATAATATCCATCCATCCGTCCATCTACCTCTTTTTATATATATAGTACACACCCTTGTTGTTAATTGATTCAGATTCACACAAATATAATTGTCCACTTGTTGTAATCTTGTCCAACACTGCGTCGTAATGCTGTCCTACTTTGGCAAGATAGAGTGTGCGCTGTGATTGTGCTCGGGCCGGTGGGACCAACTAAGTGCTAACCTCTCCGCCACTAATGTAGAAAACGTGAGCTGACGTTTGAGTCACATTTGCTAGAACATGCAACATTAGATCAACGACATCCAAGTCATATTGTCCTCCATTAAGATAGTCATCAAGTTGTTTGTGAAACTCAATTTCCCCAACAAACGGCTTGTAAAAATCAATATTTGACATGATTTCGTTTTTGATGAGAGGAATGAAGGACGATACGTTGCCGACTCCTTGATAGTGTGCTTCTTGGAGTCCATGGAAGAAGGCATGAAGGATACAGTGCCCATCTCCTGAAGCTTGCTTTCGTTTTTTTTCCCCAGTTGCTGAAGACTTTTTCAAGTTTTTCTACCTGACTCATTTGGCATGTCAAGTTGTCTAGGTGATTTTTTGAAACACAAGACAAAATTTTTTTCTTGGCAATGCGGACCTGACCCAAGGAATGCCTGTATAGCATAAGTGTTTCAAAATTACAGCATTAGAGAAACTCATTGCTGCGAAGCCATGTCGTTGGACTTCTTTCAAAATCACTAACGTTTGAAAAAAAAAGTTTGTCATTAATAGGCATTAAAAAGGCCATTTAGAGTGAAAAGTTTATTATACCTTTTTCCCACTTTCGTCTTCGGGTTGGTCCTGCAGAAAGGATTGGATTACAAGAAATAAATAAAGCAGCTAGGACAAATCATGAATGACAAATGGTTTTTTCCAGTACCTGCTCCTTTTTCCAAATGAATATTTTTTGCTTTATACCAGTGCTACTTCTCACAGTCAGTGATTCTTCTGCAAGTGCACAATGGTTTAGTGTCTGCTGTCTAGCTTCATGAGCAATTTTAGTCCAACACCCACAGCCACACAATGCAACCATAACATTTTATTAGAAATTAAGTGAATCATTTCGTAGCCGTTAAAACTTTTTTGGGTGTGTTTGTGTGAATGAAAACAATAAAGTTCAAGAGTAATACTTCGGCCTGTTATGTTACTTTCATTTTCATGATTGGACAAAGAAGGCGCCTGACACGAAATTGATTCAACAAAAAATGACCTAGCAAGGAAAAATGAAATTTGTCATTAACATTGTAAGTGGAACTGATATAGTATCTACCAGTAAACCATTTACCTTAATTCAGAATCGGATCCAGACTCAGAGAAAGAGGAAGAGGTGCTTGCACCTGAATTGAAATACTAGGCCACGAAAAGCATTTTGCATTTTGTTGTAGATAACTAGGCTGCGGGTGGGGGCCGTTATTTGCAGGCTGCTTACCAAAGTCTGTGCTGGCTTTAGAAAAACACTATTGAAATCCACTGAAATTATATTGTGCCCATTATGTGTTTTGGTTTTGTTTGTTTATTTGTTTGTTTGTTTTCCTCAAAAGGCTTATGCCGGGCAAATAGCACTCTTTAGGAGCATAAAAAGCCAAAAGCCAACTTCACTTTTTTAGGAGTTTATTCTCCTTGCCGTTGAGAAACTTGTTTCAAAACTCAACAAAATAACAAAGAAATTAATTAAGTAGAAATTGTAAAGAAAATATGGCAATTGCCCATCTTGCAGTTAGATTGAGCATGTAATATGAGCGAACTACTTCGAATATACTGGCAACAAACATAGGAAGGGCACAGGCAAACTGATCTCTGAACATTGCAAGTAGTATCGCAAAAAGGCGATTTATTTACTATCGAACTTCTATGATCACCTACTCTGCGAGGAGAGGTTTTTTTCTGACCCTCCATGGAGCTGGCTGTCGGGGAGAAAAAATATTTTGTGGCTGCCTACTTTTGAACGTTCGAATTGAGCCCACGATGAGCGCGCATTCAAAAATCTACAAGATTGTATTGAAGAACCATACGCGTTTTGAGCTTCAACAGGGCAAAACCCTCAAATTTTTCAAGAAACTCTCTATTTTTCAATAGATCATTCAAAAAAAAACTCTTACAGTGCGACTACTCCAACCAAAGCCACCTCGACAAATTGTCCACAAATTAGCCAATAGTGTTTGATTATTTAGACAATAGATTAGCGGCAAATTTTGAATTTAAATATTCTTCCATTGTTCCGGATGGTAAATCTAAATGATGAAGAAGACCTTGTAATATATGTTCTTCGCAAATTTGTGATTTGTATCACCAAAGATATAGAAAAATAGTAATGTACAACTTCAAATACGACAGGATAGTAAATTAGAGACCATATAAAACGCAGTCTTTATGATTACAGTTTGTTTCTTACACTGACACTGTTACGTCTTATCAATATGTTGCTATGCGACAGCACGTTTATATTCAACAACAAAGGTGCCGACAGTCTTCTAAGCCGTGTAAACCCATGGATATTTGTCCGATTTGTAGCAATTCTATTGTTCAGATTCCTACTTTTGATTGGCTAATTTGTGGAAAATTTGTCGAGGTGGCTTTGGTTGGAGTAGTCGCACAGTAAGAATCTAGGTTACATCAACTTTAAAAAAAAGTTTAAATCAGTAACTAATGAAAAAAATAGATTTTTGTAGGGATTTTTGTTCGACTTTATGAGATTTTTTAATTAAGATCACCGAAACTACAAAACATGACAAATCTATGTATTTTTTTGTATTTTTGTCGAAAATATCCATGTATTATTGTAGAAGGATTGACAAGGCTTCGTTCGTGCAATCATATACTCTGCGAATAACTATTATCTTATGAATCTTATGAAATTTTTTCTAATCACTTCCGGTGGCGCAATTTTTACTCCAAAAGTTTGAGCATAGGGGCTTCCGTTAAATGGGAAGTGGGAAGAACGCGAGTCAAAAAGTTGCGAGTTGCTGAAATGAAAAAAGGTCCAAAGAGAATTGATGAGAGGGTTGCATGATATTTATTTTTCGGCTCAACCCTTGCACTTTTTTTTTTCATGCATACAATTAGACATTTTGCTTCCAGCAGACGAGGTTGCGCGATATATAATTGTTTTGATTGAAGTGCCAACTTTGGAGCCAGTGTGAACCCATCGTTATTACAACCTGGAGTCTTCGATCCGTGCATAGAAGAAGAAGAAGCCATTGTTGTTTGAAGCTATGTAAACACGACAACCCGACACAGACTGATAGAGCCGTCCCATTTTAAGGAATTCTAGATAAGACGTCTGATAAAAGCTAGTCTCAGAATATACATTTGCACGAAATTGAAAAAAATATAAAAGCTTTATTGTCTTAAAAATGTTTGTCTGGTCTTGTCTGCCCGATCAGTAGTGGAAGTCAGATGATATGACTAGCTAAAACCTAGTGTGAGCTGCGTCGGTGTTTCTAATAAAACAGTAATGATAAAAAGGTAAATTATACGCCGTGAAAAGATGAAAAACTTACTGACGTTTCGGACGCTAGTCCTTCTTCGAAGTCAATGAAGATTTGCGAAGTCGACAAATTCAGAGCCAACGTTGCAGTTTCTTGTCCTGGTACCATCATCTTTTTTCAATTATGTACGAGATATCTTCTTATCATCATTAAACATTGTGAAAGTACGTCGGTGGTAAAATGTTGGAACGTACCGTCACGAACCCCTACATTTTTAAACATATATTTTTTAATAGTTTCATATTTTTTTTCATCATTCTGTAAACCTAATACTTAATAGTCCAGTTAAGACATTTTTCGAGCGACATACCTCGTTAGGCGTGATAATGGAACTGTTATTCCATCAGGTCGGGTTCAAAAAAACGATAAACAGCTATCAGTCAGCCTTGAAATCATTATTAACAATGCTGCCTTGTCACGAACAAAATTAAATTTCAAAAGTAAAAAAAAATAAATTTAAGTTTAATAAAAAATCGGTCCGGGTTTAACAGATTTTGGGTCCGGGTTTTACAGATTTTGTGTCCGGGTTTGAAACTGCGGAAAAATGCACATACACACGCGGAAATACGCACACTTTTGCGGAAAAAACGCACATCGATGCGGAAATACGCACACGGATGCGGAAATACGCACATGGACGCGGAAAAACGCACATGGAGTTTTTTCCGTAATTTGTTAACATGATTGTAGAACCCTCTAATTAGTGAGGGTTACCTAATTAGTTAATTATATGGTAGTTTAGGTCACCTCCACCTCCACCTCCACCTCCACCTCCACCTCCACTTCCACTTCCACTTCCACTACAAATAACAATTAATGAATGCTTACCGTTTTCGATGGCACATGAGAACACTAAGTTCATCTCTGTCCTTTTCTTCAATAGTGCTGTCTGAATAAATATCACTAACGATCCCCTTCCTGACATGAGCGCCATTTGCCATTAGAAACAGGTAGTCCTTTGATTGGTTGTTGCAATAGAGTGGTCTGCGGATAATGCAGAGTAACAAACTATTAATGACTGTTAGAATACTACCCAATTCGATAATAATGCTTACCTAATGCCATTAATATAGCCTTGCATATGATGCACAGTCTCTATATCAAAACATGCAAACGCCGACCCATAGGTCGAGCCCGTTTTGTGAACCATCGCCTAGTATACCAATGAAAGAAAATATTGATACATTCAAAATGAAGAATAGTAATTTGCTACTAAATGGAGTTCACTAACCTCGACAGAATAGGTCGATTATTTAATCTCTGGAAATTTCATCAATGTACAAATTGGTTTTCGTGAAAACCGAGTCGATAATTAATATATATCAAAAATTGATAAAAACGTTAAGAATATATAGACAGATTATGAAAACAATTATCATCTACCCCCCAAAAATATTAGTAATTAAAGTGTTAAGGACCAACAGACGAAAGATTCCTCTTAAAAGATTTTAAATTATTGGACAGTCTGACACTTTGGGGTAACAAGTTCCACACTTTTGCACCGTCATAAGAGAGAGCTCTTTTTAAAAACTCAGTGCTGGGTTTCGGTAATTTTAAGCACTTCTCTCTACCACGAAGATCGTAGGTATTTTCTTGAAAATAATAGAGTTCCCTTACATATCTTGGTGCAAGTGCGTTTAAAGTCTTAAACATCATTATTGCTTTATGCTCCTTTCTTCTTCTTTGTAAGCTTTTCCAGCCTAAAGAAGTTAAGATATCACTAGATCTGACATCGTAGCTGCTTTTTGTTATTATTGTTGCAGCTCTATTTTGCATTTTTTGCAAACTTTCAGCAGACGTTACTGGTAAATTATCCCATACCACGTCACAATAATCAAACCAAGGTAAAGCGAGAGCCTCATATATTGTAATAGCTGTCTCCAAGGGGATGTAATCGCGGACACGTCTTATGCCACTCAATCCAGAAGATATTTTTTACAAGTGTAATCAATATGAGCAGCCCAAGACACCCGTTTGTCAATCACAACACCCAGAGTTTTCGCTGTAGAGACTCTAGTAATTGGTTTGCTATTTAAATTTATGTGTGGTTCGGAGGTAATTTTCTTTAATTTATCGTCAGAAGCAATGAACATGTGCTCTGTTTTAGCTGAATTTAAGCTAAGTTTGTTAGCTTTCAACCAGTTATGAATATTGGAAATATCGGCGTTCACCTCGTCAAATAGAGTCTTTTGTGATGTGCCACAAGTGGTGAGACTTGTGTCATCAGCATACATTCTAGCATTTGAAAATTTGACACTATTTGGCAAATCGTTTATGTAAATAATAATTAATAATGACCCAAGGATTGAGCCTTGAGGGATGCCACAATCGAATGTTCTAGAGCTAGATAAGGTATGGTTTATGTAGCATCTCTGACTACGATCTGTGAGGTAAGATTTGAACCACTTTATCGACTCTTCTGCAATCCCATAATAGTATAATTTTTGGAGAAGTATAGAGTGATTTACTGTGTCAAAAGCTTTTTTTTTTAATCTAGGAAAGTGACACAGTTCAATTTACTTTCATCCATATTGGTGAGCCACTCAGTTGTGGCTTCTAGGAGTGCAGTAGTAGTCGAATGAAGCGGTCTAAATCCCGACTGCTTTTGAGAAAGTAAATTACTTGAGTTTAGATACTCATATAACTGGTTAAAAACTATTCTCTCGAAAATCTTACCAATAGTAGGTAAGACCGAAATGGGACGGTAATTATTCAAATCATCTTTGTCATTAGCTTTATGAATTGGCTTAACTTTCGCAAGTTTCAAGCCGTTAGGAAAAATCCCTTTATCAACTGATTGATTGAATAGCTTCACTAGCGATTGACTTATTACTGGTGAAGCAATCTTGATGAAATGAGATGGTATACCGTCAAGACCTGTTGCTTATTTACTGTCAATAGAATTAATGATTTTCGTAAGTTCATCAACTGATGTGTGTCGTAAGGTGAATGTTGAGCCAATACTAATTAAATAATCATTATAAGCAGTCGGTCCATCGGGAATTAAACAAGGTAATTTAGTCCCAATTTCAGAAAAATGACAATTGAATACCTCAGCCATTTCCTTCGAGTCGCTCATCGATGTATCACCTGTTTTGATAGATGTTAAATAAGAGCCAGATTTAGTCCTTCGTGAGAGGACTTCATTAATAGCTTTCCAAACCTCCTTTGAGTTTTTTGAATTTTGTGCTAAATGATTTTCATAATATAACTTCTTGGCTCTTTTTATCTCGTTGTTGACGCGATTTCTAATAGACTTATAATCACTAATATCACTCCAGTCGTCCCTCGAATTTGTTTGAGTAGCTTTTTGTTTCATTTTTTCTCTATCGTACATAGCTTTCCTCAAATCAGTTGTCATCCAGGGAGACTTCTAGTTTCTTATTCGTTTTGTTTTGATCGGAGCGTGCGAGTCAAGAACAGAGAGAAATAACTCTTTCCATCTGTCCCACATGTCATCCGGGCTTTCCTTATTATCCAAACAATCCCAAGGGAGTGTTGCTAAATCCATAAGAAACTTGTCGGAATCAAAGTTTTTAGCCGATCTAAATGAGATCTTACAGTAATTGTTGTTTGTCGGAATTGCCATTTTCCGTATTGTATAAACCTGACTATGGTCACTGATACCAGTGTGAACCACTCCACTTCGGACTACCCTATCTGGACTATACGTTAAGATCACATCAATGAGGGTTTTACTTTTTTCAGTGACTCTAGTCGGTTCAGTGATTAACTGCGTAAGTTGAAACAATTCAGCAGTCGTATTCAAATAGCGGGTTTGCTGATTAATATTAGTAGATAATAAATCACAGTTTAAATCCCCTATGATATAAACTTCCTTAAACTCGGAATCTATTTTTGTTAACACATTTTCAAATATATTGAAAAATGAGCGTGTATCATAGTTAGAAGGCCTATAACAGGCTAAAACGGCAAAAGACTTGCTATTTGGCTTCATGATTTCAAAACACAGGGACTCTACTTTATCATCAGTTAAGTCACTACGGTTTTTCCCATTTACGCCCTTTTTCAAGTATAAACAAACTCCCCCTCCATTGCGGTTTCTATCAGACCTATGAATGTCATAGCCTTCGATGCTCACCATTGAACTTGGGATTGATGGATCGAGCCTTGACTCATTTATGCAAAGAAGATCAACATTTTGCTGAATGACCCATGATCTCAGTTCATCTATATGAGCTACAAAACTAGTTATATTTAAAGAGGCCATTTTAAAACCTCTAACATTAGGAATAGAATGAGGTCTATTATCACCGTCAGACTTATCAATATTAGTATTTGAGACAATACTAGAGGAATGAATAGAGGAATCTGTTTCGTCTAGTGGTTCCTTACCTTTTAATCATGCTTTAGATTTAAGATATTTATTGAAATTTTGCGCAAGGACTCCTATTCCTGCACGATTTAAATGCAGTCCTTTGGTGTTAAGTCCTTTCTCTGTTACATTATGAGAAATGTAGTCCCATTTTCGTTCGTTGCAGAAGGCTCTAAGCGATTTGTTCACATCCTTTCTTGCTGTTTCAAGGAGACTCGAGTCTTGGCGAATAATTAATTCAGATATCGCTATTTCACAAGACGGCAGCTTTTGTTCCACAGATTCGCAGATTCCAACTATCCTCTCGGCAATGGCCTTTGATTCATCAGACTTAAGATTATTTGTACCAATATGTACAATAAGATTATTAGGTTTCCTTCTGATTATTGGCTTTATATAGTCCTCCATATCCTCCACTGTGGCCCCTGGGAAGGGTTTTATATTAACTCTGTTTGTCTTGCTTGACATTTTCCAACCTTCGAGCTTCGATATTATAGAATCTCCAATTATAACTGTACTAGTTTTGTTTGTCTCGAAGCGATTGGTCCTGGTTATTAGTAGGTTGTTTGTTCTCAGCTTTGTTCTTTGGTGTTATCTTTCCTTTGTTTCCTTTGTACCTTTTTCCAGTTACAATGAGATTCATTCATTGTGTCACTCATACTACTCTCCGGGGTTGTAAGATCAACTACAGTAGCTTGTTTAGTTTCCGTATGATCATTGTTCTTGCATTGATCATTGTTCTTACATTGATCGTTTTCTTTTGTAACTAGCCTCAACGCTGTTAGTAAGCTGGCTTTTTCGTCTTGTAATTTGTATACTTGCTGTTTTTGAATTTTAATTTCCTCCTGAAGATTAGAGATAATTTTACGAGAATCATCATTTTCCTTCTTCATTTGTTGGATATCAAAGTTCCCTCCGTTTTGGAAAGTGTCTTTCAATAAACTTATTTTTTTACGCAAGTCAGTCAGTAAATCGAATAATAATGAGGCAATTTCAGAATCAGCCGGTTGTGAAGGCTCAAACTCCTTTTTCTGCAGGACTATCATTCTTGCTTGGAAGAAGTTCATGAAACTTATTCCTAAGGCATTCTTGATTTGGCCCAAAGATTTCAGTCTAAGTGATGATGTGTAGAATCTTACGGAGCATTCCTTGTCATCGGTACTCACTTTATAACGTTATTGCGTTGTGAGCTTTGTTTCTTTAAAGACGCCATTACTGTTCTCTTGGACATCGAACATAAAATCCACCAAAGATTTAAGTTCTTGTCGCGTACCACGCCAAACTGAACTGACTGAACTGAACTGAAACTGAAACTGATGAACTGACTGAACTGACCTGAATGAACTGAACTGAACTGAACTGAACTGAACTGAACTGAACTGAACTGAACCTGAACTGAACTGAACTGAACTGCACTGAAACTGACTGAACTGAACTGAACTGAACTGAACTGAACTGAACTGAACTGAACTGAACTGAACTGAACTGAACTGAACTGAACTGAACTGAACTGAACTGAACTGAACTGAACTGAACTGAACTGAACTGAACTGAACTGAACTGAACTGAACTGAACTGAACTGAACTGAACTGAACTGAACTGAACTGAACTGAACTGAACTGAACTGAACTGAACTGAACTGAACTGAACTGAACTGAACTGAACTGAACTGAACTGAACTGAACTGAACTGAACTGAACTGAACTGAACTGAACTGAACTGAACTGAACTGAACTGAACTGAACTGAACTGAACTGAACTGAACTGAACTGAACTGAACTGAACTGAACTGAACTGAACTGAACTGAACTGAACTGAACTGAACTGAACTGAACTGAACTGAACTGAACTGAACTGAACTGAACTGAACTGAACTGAACTGAACTGAACTGAACTGAACTGAACTGAACTGAACTGAACTGAACTGAACTGAACTGAACTGAACTGAACTGAACTGAACTGAACTGAACTGAACTGAACTGAACTGAACTGAACTGAACTGAACTGAACTGAACTGAACTGAACTGAACTGAACTGAACTGAACTGAACTGAACTGAACTGAACTGAACTGAACTGAACTGAACTGAACTGAACTGAACTGAACTGAACTGAACTGAACTGAACTGAACTGAACTGAACTGAACTGAACTGAACTGAACTGAACTGAACTGAACTGAACTGAACTGAACTGAACTGAACTGAACTGAACTGAACTGAACTGAACTGAACTGAACTGAACTGAATGAACTGAACTGAACTGAACTGAAACTGAACTGAACTGAACTGAACTGAACTGAACTGAACTGAACTGAACTGAACTGAACTGAACTGAACTGAACTGAACTGAACTGAACTGAACTGAACTGAACTGAACTGAACTGAACTGAACGAACTGAACTGAACTGAACTGAACTGAACTGAACTGAATGACTGAACTGAACTGAACTGAACTGAACTGAACTGAACTGAACTGAACTGAACTGAACTGAACTGAACTGAACTGAACTGAACTGAACTGAACTGAACTGAACTGAACTGAACTGAACTGAACTGAACTGAACTGAAACTGAACTGAACTGAACTGAACTGAACTGAACTGAACTGAACTGAACTGAACTGAACTGAACTGAAAAACTGAACTGAACTGAACTGAACTGAACTGAACTGAACTGAACTGAACTGAAAACTGAACTGAACTGAACTGAACTGAACTGAACTGAACTGAACTGAACTGAACTGAACTGAACTGAACTGAACTGAACTGAACTGAACTGAACTGAACTGAACTGAACTGAACTGAACTGAACTGAACTGAACTGAACTGAACTGAACTGAACTGAACTGAACTGAACTGAACTGAACTGAACTGAACTGAACTGAACTGAACTGAACTGAACTGAACTGAACTGAACTGAACTGAACTGAACTGAACTGAACTGAACTGAACTGAACTGAACTGAACTGAACTGAACTGAACTGAACTGAACTGAACTGAACTGAACTGACTGACTGAACTGAACTGAACTGAACTGAACTGAACTGAACTGAACTGAACTGAACTGAACTGAACTGAACTGAACTGAACTGACTGAACTGAAATGAACTGAACTGAACTGAACTGACTGAACTGAACTGAACTGGAACTGAACTGAACTGAACTGCTGAAATGAACTGCTGAACTGAACTGCTGAACTGCTGAACTGCTGTGCCTGATGTGGCATGGCATGGCATGGCATGGATGGCATGGCATGGCATGTATAGAAGTGGAGAACTATAATTTCTGTGCAACAGGAAAACTGATTTTATTTGATTTTCGTAAATTTCAGGATACAAAGTTAAATGTTATGGATCTTTATTATCATCCAGCTCAGTGTGAGGTGTGTAAAACAAAGGGAGCTGGAGGAAAGAAGGCTTGTCGAAGGTGCCATAATTGTGGTAAGTCATTCTGTTATGAGTAAATTCCGCATCGAACCATTTAGCTTGTCACCCTGCCTATAGAAGTGTTTTGCTTTCTTGTGTAATCCCTATTGTGTTTTCCGATACTTGGTTGCCGCCAAAAAAATTATGTATTACTACAAGACAATGAGTACAAAGTTTGGGCTCCACTCCCAAGAATGGTTGAATTTGTTTTTAATTGTGGAAGAAATGGTTGGTCTGTTAGCATGTTAGAAAACTTTAAAAGGCTGGCATGAAGATATTGTATTCTATATGAAGAAATGTATTGGATTGATGAATGTGTGATAAGAATCACCAGGCCAAATTGGATGGGTTCTCAGATCTCTTTCAAACTTTATGTACATAAAGCCTTTCCTACTGGTATTATCAAAATGCATTTTATTTTGAATGTCGTCACAAACTCGCTAAGTTCGAGGGGGGGTCAAGTTTCGGGCAAAAATTAAGTCTTTGGACACCTCCCGATAACGTAATTTGATTGAAATTTGAGGCTTTGTATCTCTTTTAAAAATGCACACAAAATAAATCCCTTTACATGCTGGTAGATACACATCTGAGGAATAACCCGACATATCGAAAGCTTCAAGAAAAAGTATTTTATTTGGAGAAAATTTATGCTGCTTTTGCACTATATTTGGCATTTCGTGACAAGCAAAATTATGACAAAAGATAAAAATTCAAATCTCAAAAGTGGATCGCTCTATAACTCTAATCTTTTTCTCGTGATACAAGTAAACATTGATCATTCATAAAATGTAAAAATATATTGCGGCCAGCGTGCTTTAGGCATATTGTGACTCCGCCAAATCTAAGCATTTTACGAGTTGTTAAATTGAAAACGAAAAACGAATGTTGTTACGTCCCTCAAATTTCTACTCTATGTTGACATATAATTATGTTTAAACCCAAGAGAGGATATTTTATAAAGGTATTTCTTTGAACACATTCCACAAGTGGGCTCAGAAATATTTTTTATCGTTAATTTGTGGTTGGTTTTGTAAGAAATTATTATGTTGAATTAGCCATGAATTAAGAGAAAACGATGCGAACGCTTATTTCAAATAATTGAAGACAAATTTCCTCTTGTAAGATCAATAAATCAATAAAGTTATACTACTTTAGTTTTAATTGAACGGAATTTCCAGGAAAAAGCTGTAAATTTAGCATGGAGAGCATTAAATACAACAAATTGAACAGACCTTTGATTGACACAGTTATTCACATCAGCTTTGCACGATCGGTAAAACAACGTGATTCTACAAACAACCATCAAGGCGAGTCTTCAATTCCCACTCCTATCGGTTGTTTCAAGGATACATTTGTAGTTAAGTATGATTTTTGTAGCATAAGTGTTGCATTAGAGCAAAACAGCGATATGTTAACACCAAACATCATGAAGAGCCAGTGGCTTTGTTTGTAGTCTTAGAAATAAGGCCGTAATCCAGCAAAATATATAGGGTCCTAATCCAGAAGCTGTACCCTCTCCTTTGCAATACATAAATAAACAAAGAAATGAATAAATAAATAATTGAATGATTTATTAACTAGATAAGTGGATGGATGGATCGGATCGGAATCGGAAAGCTTTATTTACCCATAGTAATTATATCAAATAGTTACATAAATTATATAAAAATCTGTTCTACCTAATAAGCCGTGCGTTAATTACATTAAAACTAAATATGAATATACATCGATTTTAAAAAAATACTAATTTTCATTGTTGTCAATGCTAAATCGATGATTTTTTATTTTCTTTTTAAAAACATTGATAGAGGGTTCGCTTTTTAAGGCATCTGGAAGAGCGTTCCAGATTTTGGCTCCTGTATAAGCAAAATTATAATTTTACAAATCGGTTCGAGTTTTTGGTAATTGCAGGTCATATCTTGATGACCTAAGGTTGTATGCACTCGAACCTATTTTCTTCTCAAATATTTCTGATAAGTAGTTAGGAGCTTGGCCATGAACAATTTTGTACATAATTATGGCCTTCTGTTCTTGCCTCATTTCAATCAATGGCTTCTATTTTAATTGAACTAAAAGGTCTCGCGATCTTATAGTGTATGGAGGGCCAGTGATAATACGAGCCACTCGATTTTGTAGAGATTGTAATTTCCTCATTATGGTATCATTAACTCTTTCCCAAACAAGACAGCAGTAATTGAAATTTGGTTCAATGATAAATCTATATTTTGAAATTCTATTCTCTATGGTCAATATATGAGAAGTTCTTTTGAGTATGCCAATATTACATACCACCTTTTTGATTATGCTTTCTACATGGGTAGTCCAGGTAAGATTTGTATCTATGTGGACACCTAAGCATTTAGTTTCATTGACCCTTTTCAATGAGATACCATTAACGGACAAATTAATGTCATTTGTTAGTGTGGCGATCCTTTGTCTGGATCCGATGATCATATATTCTGATTTAACAGCGTTCAGAGTTAGTTTATTCGCTATTAACCAGCGAGTTACTTGTTCAAGATCAGCTCTTAATACAGAGTTTAAATCCGCTATTTGAGAGCTTGAGGCCGTCAAGCTATGAGACCGTCAAGCTAGTGTCATCAGCATAATGTCTAGCAGTGCAAAAGTCCAAACATTCTCAGGCTGGTATTATAGGAGATGAGGTCCTGAAGCTTTCAAGAGCAGTGGTAAAGAAGCACACTTTGGACGAAGGGAAGGCATACAAGTACCATCTTGCCCAACCTTCTAGAATGCTGGCATTTTGAATGAAGGTACCAAATCCAAATTACTTTGAAAGCTCTATAGTGGGGTTCGAATAAATATTATTATCGTTGCTTACTTTGAATGAAT
The DNA here is from genome assembly GCA_011057435.1 of Actinia equina. NCBI lineage: Eukaryota > Metazoa > Cnidaria > Anthozoa > Actiniaria > Actiniidae > Actinia > Actinia equina. The sequence continues at coordinate 130,270 of WHPX01001419.1, forward strand.
TCAAACAATTCTCACACGAAATCAAACCACAAACATGTGTCTACTTTTAAACCAAGTATGAATTTGCTGAAATGAATGTGCGATTTTTGAGCGACCTTGGCGTAACCCGTAAATTTGGGGTTTCCAAAGTCCGATCCGGAAGGATTTCGATGCCAATGAAAATCGTCGCCAAAAATATTGAAAAAAAGGTTTCTGTTCAAAAGAACATGATTTTAGTTCATCACATATGATCATAGTCTCATGTACAAAAAATCAAGGAAATCCATTTTTTATCGAAATTTCAGTGGTCGGTTCTTACGCGGACAGCCTCTTAAGTACTTTAAGTAGACTTCTATTCTGTCTCTCTACCTCACCGTTGGCTTGGGGCCACAAAGGTGTTGATGTTTTGTGGACTACCCCATTCTCAGCTAGATATGATGTAAACTGCTCCGACACGAATTTTGGACCATTTTCCGTCCTTAAGGTCATGGGTAGATCATGAGTACAGAAAATTGTATCTAGACTTTCGATGATCTTCGTTGCTGTAGTAGACTTCAATATGTCCACTTCAAAATATCTGCTGAAGTAGTCAACAACGACAAAAACATATTCACCTTCAGGGAGAGGACCCATCAAGTCTGCTGCCAGGTCCTGCCAAGGTTTGTTTGGGAAGGGTGTTGACTTCATGGGTTCTGGTGGGGATGGTTGAGCAACTAGTTGGCATCCTTGACACACTTTACACTTGTCTTCAACCTCCTTGTCCATACCTGCCCACCACACCTTGGTACGGAGTCTTTGCTTTGTCTTTACTACACCCTGGTGTCTTTCATGTACAAGACTGAGGACTCTCTTTCTCAAATCCTTTGGTATTACTAACCTCGTCCCTCTTAGTATAAGCTTACCCAAGGTAGACAGTTCATATCTTACTGCTTTGTATTGAGGGGGGAAGTCATCCCACTCACCTGTGAGTATACATCTTCTCAACTGTGACATCTCAGGGTCTGATGCACACTCTTCCTCGATTTCTTTGAGGCTCATAGCAACTGGTGTTGCCATAGTAACAACGTGACGAATGAATTCATCTGCATCAGAGTGTCAGCAATGTTTTGCTTCCCTGGAATATACCTTACTGTGAACTCATAAGGCTGGAGCCTGAGAACCCATCTTTCAATCCTTTCTGGTGCTGCTGTTGTCCTGGCTGAGTAGATTATCTCCAGGGGTTTATGGTCTGTCAAGAGTGTAAACTCAACTCCATAGAGATACATGTGGAATCTCTCACAGCCCCAAACAATGCCAAGAGCCTCCTTTTCCGTTTGCGAGTATCTTTGTTCTACATATGTTAGGCTGCGGCTGGCATAAGCTACAACACGCTCTGTTCCACTCTTAGCTTGGGTGAGTACATCCCCGAGTCCTACTGGTCTGGCATCTGTGATCAGCTTGGTTTCTTCTGCATCTCTATCAAAATATGCTATAGTGTTTGAGCCAGCTAAGGCCTCTTTAATAGCATTGAATGCCACTTGTTGAGCTTTACCCCACTTGAAGGTTACTCCTTTCTTGGTTAGACTTCGGAGCGGCTCAGCAACCGTTGCAAGGTCTGGGATAAATCTAGCACTAAAGTTCACTAATCCTAGGAAGCTGCGTACTTCTTCAGCATCTTGTGGCTCTCGTGCATTAACTATTGCTTCAATCCATGACTCTGTTGGGCCAATTCCTTTTTCATAAAGCAAATACCACATAAAGGTAAGTTCTGACATCCTGAATTCGCACTTTTCTCTGTTAAGGGTCAGCCCCTTGTCCCTGATGCAGTTCAGTGTCTCTCGTAGCCTTTTGTCATGTTCTTCAACTGAGCTCCCATACACAATTATGTCATCATAAATATTATCAGCACCTTAGGACTTGTCTAATTATGTGATTGTATAATTCTGGTGCAGAACTGATACCGAACATAAGTCTCGTATAGCGGTACAGTCCCTTGTGTGTAACGAAGGTAGTGATATCCCTGGAATTCTCGTCCAATTCAATTTGATGGAAGCCCCACTTCAGGTCAAGCTTGCTAAACACTTAACTGCCATTTAGGTTGTATAGAATTTCATCTACTGAAGGTATAGGGTGACGTTCCCTTACAATAGCCTCGTTCGCCTTTCTCATGTCTACACAAAGTCTAATGTCATCCCCTTTCTTTGGCACTACTACAACTGGACTTACCCATGGTGTTGGACCTGTAACTGGTTCCATAATATCAGCATCCACAAGTTCCTTGAGTTTCTTTTCCACTTTCAGTCTTACACCAAAAGGTACTGGTCTCTGCCGCTGGGCTACTGGTTTAACATTATCATCTATGTGGAGTTTGGCCTTGAAATCTCTGAGTTTTCCAACTCCCTCAAAGCACTCCTTGAACTCAGTAAATATAGAGGACTGCTCATCAACACTATTTACAACAATCTTTAGGACTTCCAGCTTTTCACAGGTTTCTCTACTCAATATTGGAATTGCTTTCTCTTTAACTACAACAAAACAAACAGTTATTGTCTTATCCTTGTACAAAGTTCATCTTCAAACTCACCAACAGTACTGAGGGGTTTTTCTGAACCATAAGAAAACAGCTTTCTATCAGACTTCTTTGCCTTGCAAACAATTCCTTCACTCTTGAGTTTCTCCCATGTTTGTCTGTCAATAACATCCAGAATCCAATAATACTGCTTCAAGTTGAATTCCCCCAATGACAATGTCAATCTTTGGTATCTCCTTGTCTGCTGTAGTGACTGCAAATGGATAATCTGGCTGCTCAGTTACTTGACGAACTCCCTTACCCCCTTGATTGGAAGTACCTTCCTTTGACTTGGTCTTGCAACAGTTTGCAAAATGTCCCGTTTGCTTACATTTATTGCATACCTTGTTTTGGCTGGACAGTTAACATCTTTTGCAAAATGTCCTTGTCTTCCACATCTGTGGCACGAACCTTTACTCGGTTTCTCTTCCTCTTTCTCCTCTTTTGACCTGGATTGTTGTTGTCCTGTTCCCCTTCCTTTGAGTGGTTTCTTACCAATCCAATTTACATGGCTTTGGCCTTGGTCTGAAGGGTTGCACATATTCCTTGCCTGTCGTTTTACGGACTCAAATGTTCTTGCTGTATCGTGTAATTCCTTCAGAGTGAGGGCCTGTCTCTTCTCAAAAAGTTTGCGTCGAGGCTCATTCGAACGGCAATGTGAAATTATTTGATTTCTGATTTGGTCATTGGTCTGGTCGGCGTAGTTACATGCTTCTGCCTTACGCTTTAATCGTACTACATACAGGTCGATGGTTTCTTCTTCTTTCTGGGTCACTTCCCGAAACTGGTGTCGTTCGTAAGGAATATTTACCTGAGTCACAAAGTAGTCGCTCAGGGCTTTCTCTGCGTAAATAATATCTTGAACATCCGGTCCTGCTGAATGAAAAAGTAAAGCCCTACGTTGTATCTTGTTGTCATCTTTATCTGAAGCGATAATCAGCCCTTTTCCATTGGCATAAAGTTGAAAACTTCGAAGCCATCGCTTCCATTCCTGCGCCAAACTATTCGGGTCACTCTGTACATCAAACGGTTTTAATCCACCAATTTCTAGACTTGAAGATGCCATTTTTTATTTATTTATCCCAATTGAATGTTTATCATCCTCGTCGCCAATAGTAAAGTTCTAAATACACAGCACGGTATAACAAACTAGGCTTTTAATAAAGCTTCTTGTTCATAGCTTGTCTGACTTTTCTCTCCCAACTCGGTCATGCCACGTGTCTCTATTTAGACCATAATACTTCCTATACACACAGGGATCCCGACACTACAGGGGCGACTGCAACAGTACCTCTTCCATGGAGCAAGGTATGTTGACGCGCAATGCTGTTTCTGTCCACCTTGGCAGTCAAGGTTTGTACCCCAGATGGAGATGGAAGTAAAATTTGCTCTTATGCTTCATGTTGAAGGGATCTTAATGATTTTCTACATTTCCATTATTTTTTGAATTTAGCCCGTTTTAAGATTTTTTTAACCCACCACTAAAAATAAGAGAAGGTTGGAAACTCGGGATCCAAAAGCGAGCCATCACGAGTCTTTGAAACCTCGTACGTCTTCTAATTTTCTTTCCAGCGCCAAATTTTAGTCATAACCCTTCTCTCACATCCCTATAGAACCGAGAAAGTCGCATTAGAGATTAGTCTTCGCGTCTTTAAGCCATGAAATTTGCCTGTATTCACATACTACCTCGCTTGTTCTGACCCGTACTGGGAGCTCACTGTACACCAGTTCAACGGATTTCCTTCGCCGAACTTCGACGTCATGCCTCGGCAAACGTATTGTCATAGAGTAACCAATCACAAGAAAACGCAGGGAAGACCCGCTTGCTTGTTGTTTTCCGATCGAACTGTTTTACGATCTCTACTACTTTTTATAGCTAGCTAGAATAATACAAGAATACAATCCATAAAAAATTACCATAGAAAGGTAATTACTAGTAAGTAATGAAAATGACTTTATTTTCTCGAAATTCATCAAAATGATTTTTTTACAGCGCAATAAATCCTGGACCACCGTTACCGCTAAATTTGCATTTATTATCAATTGAAAATTGCTCACAATGAAGTCGTCACTGCTCGCAAAATATTAAACGCTTGAAACAAACTATTATTTTTCCTGACTTTTACATTCCTTCTAGTGTCAAAAATAAGCAAAATTTTGAATATTAAGCAAAAGGGGAAAAAGGAGAAAAATAAGTATTCATACCCATTTGACGGCTTTTTGAAATCAAAACAAACCACCCCTAACTAAAAACCTTTTTTCTTCCAAGTCCAGAACGGGTTACTTAAGTTTTGTACTTCAATCTACTGATCAAAGGTTGATAAAAGTGGATTCATAAAAACATTTTGCGCTTTTTATGTATCTTCGTCACAGCAACCTCGGACTTTTCGTGTTTTTACCAAAATGTCTCATGAAATATGCAAATCAAGTACTGAAATAAACTATAACTAACCATTATTATTTGCTTGAATTCTACTATATCCGATGTTAACACACTAAATATGATCTTATTTTCCATTTTAAACTACTCTGAAGTAAAATCGTCTCCCAAAATACGTTATAATGACTCTAACCACTTGTAAGTATGCTCTAAAACACGATGAATGAATGAATTAATTAATGAAGGAAGGAAAGAAGGAACGAACGAACGAACGAACGGACGGACGGACGGACGGACGGACGAACCGAACCGAACCGAACCGAACCGAACCGAAACGAAACGAAACGAAACGAAACGAAACCAAACGAAACCAAACCAACCAAACGAAACGAAACCAAACCAAACCAAACGAAACGAAACGAAACGAAACGAACGAAACGAACGAGATAGCGAGCGAGCGAAAGAACAAACGAAGGTTTACACATGGGTTAATGAAAGAATGGATAAATCCATCAATCAATCAATCACTCAAGGCAGGAAGGAATATATTTATTACATGACTTACCTGCTGATGGTTTGACAGTTTTGATAACTTTCCCTTCACCCACTCCTAGGCACGCCAGACTTTGATTTTACCGGGGGGCATGAATTCAAAGTTGTTCATCTTACTGATGCCTGGTATTTTCTCGGTACACTCATCTGTGTTTCCGATGGACTCCATTGAAACTACGCGCACGCCATTTATACCTCCATGTGAGAGAAGGGTTGCTTTGCAGTAAGTACATCGTTGCCTTCGTTTATGTAAGCACGGATGTGGTTTTTGCACGTTGCTGCTAGGCAACTAAAATCAAGGCGGGCTATTTTTACTCCAGATGATTTCGCTATAGTGTGACAGGACAGGATTGTTGTCGCGGAGTGATAACAACCTGCGTTGTCTTGTCGAAAGTGGGCTGGTGTGATTTCGGGATGTTCGCGCTTCAGGGCTCGAAGTACGTCCTCCATTATGGTCACCACTGCTGGGCTGTCTTGGCTACATGATTGAATGATGTGCACGAACCCCTGCCACTCTAGGTTTCCACTTTGACGTCTGTACACAACAGATATGTGCCAGGAAATACCACGTTTGCCAAACCAGTCTTGCTGGGATTCTCTATGCTTCTGGGGCAAAAACGTCATGGCCCAATCACTTACAATTAATACCGTCCTGTCATCAAGAAGCTCAAGAATATCGAGCCGTGCTTGATCCTGCCTTGAAGACCTGAGAATATGGCATTTCCATGACTGAATGGCAAGTATGGCTGATCGTACAGTGTAGTGCACTTCATCTCGCTCATCAACAGAGGAAAACTCAAAATCTTTGAAGCATCCTGCGATGTCTTTTAAAGTTTCTTCAAGAGCTAAGCACTGCTCGCAGACCGCATCATGTTTGTGAAATCCAAATGTGAAACACTACCAGATTTTTCTCACGTTTCATTGGCTACATAACAACTGTAACTACAACTCTAGATTTTGTTTAAAAAATTTTACGAGATGTGCACTTCATCCTAGTGAAATGCAAATCCCACAGCACCATATTTAAGTGCTACATCCATTTTTTTTTGGAATTCCAAATATTCCTTGTGCTTTATTGGCAAAATGATAGACCAGAACAGGTCTCTGATAATGGCAAGTTATTCTCTCCATTGTCGAACTTAATTAGAAGCTTGCCACTGCTTAACTTGAAGGCAGTTCTCCAGTCCAAAAGCTCATCAGGGTGCGAAGTTTTAAACCTCCTATATTTAATAATAGAATTAATGAAGTTGTCCTTTGGGAGTGTGATATTAAAAATGAAATTAAAAAAAAAATTGAAAATGATTTGTGTTAATACAGACAACATTATTACAAAGGCTTGGAAAACCTGGAAAAATACTCAGGATCAAAACCTTTGCAATTACCAATGCAGTACCCCAACCACCATTTAGAGCTTTCTATTCCACAGGGGTAGCTTAAGTTTCTGAGATTCAGGATTGCATGGTTAAGCTGTAGGTAATTAAGAGGATGAGAAAATCTTGACCAAAGCTCAGCTGCGAAAAGTACTACTGCGTAAAATCATGGGTTTGTACACTGTTATATGCTGAGTTGTTTCCCAAGTCTTTACTATTCTTAATGATCGGAATGATATGCACGGTGGAATTTGAGCAATAAACCCGAAACAATAATGTTAATGGACATGTTCACGTAGATTACGTAATATGTTAGCCATAAATACGGCTGTTAAGCAGAGGTATTGCATTCTTGCTCAGTTTTACCAGCACATTGACACAAAATGGCGAACAATAGTAATTTATCACATCTAAAGGTATGCCTTATTTTAACCGACAACGCTATTTCTTAAATATTGGTTTTGAAATTTTACAGATATTAAAATTTTTTTTTTACACATTTTACATAGAATCCAACCATGTGATTATCTGCAAATTAGCCATGCTAGATGGATGTCGACGTCGGGCCGCTATATACCACAATAAATCCTTCATGCGAGGATCCACTAAGTATGGAAACTCCAGAGTTCTATCTAATATCTAAAATACTAATAATATATTAATAATATCAATATCTAAAGTACTGCTTGCAAGAACACGAGTGGCAAGATACGATTTTATATAAAATTGATATGGCCGTAAACCAAATTTGTCGTCCATTCCTAAAAATTCTTGAGCAAAATCGTCTCCCGAGCTGTCCGAGCCTTCGGAAGATGGCGGCTACCATAGCAATATAAGCGATGTTTCAAATACTGTTTTAGAAAAATAGGCGCTCTATCTCCTTTAAAAACTTGATTTTTGGACTTCTCAAATGATGTAGTTCCTCTTAAAAATGGATCATTTTGGGGGTCAGTTGTCCTTTAAGGTTGCAACATTTTTAGAGAACCGTTTATGTCTCCTTTACCGTTCCCTTTCTTGATCTTCGATCACCTCTGTTGATATTTTTTCCCCTTCCTCTTGAAAATTTCTAGCAATATCTTTTTCAGGAAGCCACAGCGAAGATGATATTGCAGGAAAGACACTCTCAGGAGGGTCACAATGCATCGCACTCATATTCAGAAGTCTCTCAGGTCTGAAGAGACCTGGAGACTCGTCTCAGGGTCGGCAGATTATTTGATTTCTATCAAATGACAGATAATGAAGTTCTCCAACAGTAGCTAGCCATCTCATATAATCAGGAATTGGTTGCATTTCTTTTCTTGGCAAAGCTTCCCCTCGCCACGTTATTTCACCACATACAATTTTTTTTTGGCATCTTTAGAATCAATAAGTATGTTGTCTTTTCTTTTGTCACTTAAATCGCAAATATAATTTACATTGGCAGTGCTGTAGTGGAGTTTACTACAAGTTTATTTACAAGATTTTGGATTGCTGGTGGAAGGAAATTTTGGCGTTGACTTCCTTTCCATGATGATGTCTTAAGGCGCTTGCAGAATTTTTTTTATATGTCATTGTGTAGTTGAAACAAGTACTGAGGGAAATGTGAAAAGTGGGAAGTGAAACGGCGTTAATTACTTCTAAAGCTTGCCTCATGAAAGTGTTGTTATCTTTACTTCTAAACAACACATTCTTTAGTCGGAGGTGTGCCTCTAATCCTCCTCCTGAATTTTCTCTTTGATCCGCTTAACCAAAAACGTACTCTAAAACACTGGCTAGCTCAGGCCATTCTTCGCACTTCATCATTCTTCCTCTACTTTCTATATTGAGTTTCATTTCCTTATCCTTTCTAGCTTTGATTATTCTTTTCTGGAGGCAGTTTTGCTGACTGTTTGTCATGTCGTTACGGACACATTGGGACGTAATCGTGATGTCAAGAAACTTCGAAATATTACCTTTAAGCTCGTCTCTGGAATTCATTACTGCGGTCTTATTTTTTACGCCTTGGAGTTTTGAAACGAAGTTAACACTTGTAGCATGTGCGAAAATTCCTTTAAGAATGTCTCCATCCCTTTGTATCCATCATCTCCAGAGACTTGTTGAAAATTCCTCCGATTTTCTGATCTATGTCATTTTTCATGGAATATTGGGAATCAATTGATAATTTTTGCAACTGTTCTATTACTACCTCGAACGTTTGGTTTCTGTTTTTGAAATTGATGTACCGATTTTCATTAGAAGATTAATCATGTTGGTCAATTTTAAAGTATCGTGTCCGAAATAAGAAAAATAAGGTAGACGGAAAGCAGGCCCGGGGTTTCTATGAGACGTATTCCTTCCTTTTCTTTTTGAGCTGCGTGACTTATATCATTAAGCTTTGGTTCTCATTGTCGTATCCTTTGCAATATCCCCAAATGTGAAAAAACCTGTTCCCTCCATTTTTTGATTGTGTATTCGTTTCCCCGTTCGTCCTCCAAGTCTTTGCAAGCACTTCCTCATCTACGCGTTTGTCCCAACCCAGTTTCTTTGTGACTGTCTTCCTAAGCTATTCTGCGTCAAGTCTTCGGGTTTTTGGGTTGTTGGTTGATATCTAATGTCTTCTTCATGTTTTGTATGAATGTTCTGTCCTCACTCTATCTGTCCCTTTGGTTGTTGGAAAATTCGTTGTCTGTGGTGTCGCAGTTGTCTTGTTATCTGCACACTCGTCAAGTGCTTGACCAATTTTCGCGGCTAAATGAATGGTGACGAGATCGCAACGATTGGGATGTTCTCGTTTTTCGTTCTATGGTCTACACGAAAGCTCCAGTTGGTTACGTGTGTGTATTTGTGTACCCATCGACCGTGAACAATGTAGTGATTGCATTGAAACGTAACAGAGAAGATGTCATTTGTCTTTTGCTGGTTCACCCGTCCACTAGAATTCGTGTACACGAGGTACGGAGGCAGTGTAGGGGGAGGCAAGCTGTAAGAATAGTTATATTCATCGTCATGCTGTTGTCTTTGCGTTCCGTCTGCTACCATGTGAATACTTATATACCTAGTAGGCACGCG